>JAIEZT010001368.1:21579967-21855463 GCA_019594935.1 Periophthalmus modestus | reverse complement strand
ATAAATAGTGTTTGTGTGTTTAATGATGTCACTATATGGCACTTTTATGTGACAGCAATTGGTTTTAACAGTGGTTATGTTTTATAAATTGTGCTGTAGACATTGAAAACTTAGACAGAATTTGTTCTAGTTTTTAGCTTGTGATATAGTCTCTATAATACTGGTTTATTTCTGGGTCCAGTGGAAGGTTTCTAGTCTGTTTGAGGGACATATTTAGACCTTGTTTAGTCCTGTAGTTGTCCTGGTTTAGTCAGGGTTTAGTCCTGGTTAGTCTGGTTTAGTCATTGTTTAGTCCTGGTTCCGTCATGGTTTAGTCTGGTTTTTTAGTCCGGGATAAGTCGGGGTTTCGTTCCGGTTTAGTACTGGTTTAGTCTGGTTTTACATTTATTAGTCTTGGTTAGTACATGGATTTTAGTCCGGGTATAAATCCAGAGTGTAGTATACTGGATTTAGTTGGGTTAGTCTCCATGGGTTTTATGTTCTGGTTTTAATGCTGGTTTCAATTCTTGGTTTTAGGCTGGTTTGTTACTGCGTTTTTTTTAGGCCTGGTCGTACTTATTTCGCACGTCCCTGAGATACCCTGGTTTTTGTAGTCCTGGTGTGTTTTAAGAAGAATAAAGTACTGGGTTTTTTTTTTTAGGTTTATTGTTAGTTTATTGTTTTTTAGTCCTGGTTTAGTATGGTTTAGTTTGGTTTCGTCTGCATTTAGTCTGGTTGTTAGTTTTTTTTTCCCTATTTTTAGCCCGTGTGTAGTCCTATAGAGTCCTGGTTTTAGTTGGTGTTTAGGGTCAATGGTTCAGTCGGGAGTAAGACCATGGTTAGTTTCTGCGTTCTTAGTTTTGTTTAGTCATAGTTTAGTCTTGGTTAGTTCTTGTTTCGTCCTGGTGTAGTCTTGGTTTAGGTACTTGTTTAGTCCTGGTTTAGAGTCTTGGGTGCAGTCCTGTTGATAAGTTTATTCCTGGTTCAGTCCTGGCTAATCCGATTTTAGTCCTGGTTTAGTTTTTTATTTAGTCCTGGGTTTAGTCCCTGGATAAGTCCTGGTTTAGTCCCTGGATTAGTCCTGGGATAAGTCCAGGTTTAGTTCTGGTTTAGTCCTGGCTTAGTCCTGGCTTAGTCCTGGCTTAGTCCTGGCTTTAGTCCTGGATTAGTCCTGGTTTAGTCTTGTTTATCCCTAGGATTAGTACATGTTTATCCCTTGTTCAGTGCTGGTTTTGATACAGTGTGTGGGACAGTGGGAGTGCTGCCATTAAAAATGACATATTTTCCAAACCGATTCTGCAGCTCTGTAAAAGAAAACAACAGAGCGTAATGTGATATTAGCTTCTTCATATACTTGAACCCAGCCTTTCTCATGCGTGGACCTTCTAAAAAAAAGGTCTACCTGACAGAATCAGCCCGGCCCTGAATCAGCACAGGTTTAATGAAGTGTCTCAGTGTGTAGTCTGCACCGCCTGAAAACCAAAGTATTCAACATTCAATCTGCAGCAGAACCAGGGGCGCTCCAGCGATTAGGAGCCTGTTCCCAGTCGCCCATTACATAGGCTTTTTATAGCTCCATCCAGCGCTAACCGGCCCATAGCAACCGCACTAAAAGCTAATGTCGCTAACTAAAGAGTCTCCAGGTGATTCTAGTATCTGTAAGAGAGAGAGGCTAACCACTCTGCCACAGTAAACACAGGGACAGATATGTACACTCCACCCAGAGAGATCAGGAGTCTAACTCACGACTCACAGGATAACCACTCTACACAGTTTTGAGTATTGATCATTATTATCTCAACAGGCACTCAACCTTGTCTAATCCAATTAACAAAACAAATCTCTGGACTCATTTTGGAAGATTAGATTTAGTTTTGACATCCTCCCCTGCCTCCTCCTCCTCTTCCTTTCCTCCCTGCCTTTTCCGTTCTTCCATCCATCCCCCCTCCCCTTCTCCTACTCCTTCTCTTTTTTCTCCTCCTCTTCTCATTCCCCTTCCACCTCTCCTTCTCTCCATTTCAAGCTTTTCACACCAAGTACCACCAAAGAAAAGACTTGGTTTTCCAAGTTCCACCAGATCTAAACCAGGTCTATAACATGACTATTCCAGGTTTAATCCAGGGCTAAACCAGGTCTAAACCAGGTCTGAACCAGGTCTATAACAGGACTTTTCCAGGTTTAATCCAGGGCTAAACCAGGTCTATAACAGGACTATTCCAGGTCTAATCCAGGGCTAAACCAGATCTATAACAGAACTATTCCAGGTCTAATCCAGGTCTAAACCAGGTCTATAACAGGACTATTCAGGTCTAATCCAGGGCTAAACCAGGTCTGTAACAGGACTATTCCAGGTTTATCCAGGGCTAAACAAGGTCTGTAACGGTGGATCTGTTTGTGCTCCCATCACAAAAGAGTCACCAAATAACCATGTATATCCATAACATCCACTTGTCTGCTAACATATTTTCTCTTGGAATAACCGGACTATAGCGTCTGATAGTGCTAAATCAATTAAATGCAAGGAAAGTCTTTACACCCCTGAAGCCACCTCTGATTGGTCGCCTTTACAGTCAACCTCGTTTTTAGCCAATCTCCATACTAATCCCTCGTCTCAGCCGTGTTTACTTCTCAAAACAAAGGAAAAACTTTGCTGCTCCTCTGAATGAGACAAGTGAGTGACGCCTGATCTGTCACTGCTGCAGTAAAATAACAAGCCCCGTTACATCGAAAGTACTGAGTCATTAGATTAATCGTTAGTGGTAAAAGTAACGCTGTTATACTTAAACGTATTCCCCCGCACCGTTGCTTTGTCCCCCTCAGTGCTGCCTCTGCTGGTGAGTCACAGTCGTGATTTTACTCTGTATTCCCTCCTCCTCCTCCTCACAGATAAGTGCTTTTGAATGCTCTTGATGACTGTCTTGGCTTCAATAGCGTCTAATGACACGGTTTACATAAGCACCACTATCTCCTCGTCTCCATGTTTTTAGTGTCATTTAAGCTTTTTTGGGAACCGAAATGTTTGGGGTAATTCAGGTCAAAGAGTTACCCAAACACTCATTCTATTCAGATTGTGTTGTATATTATCACTGCTTACATAGAGGTTGTGGGTTAGACTCCTGATCTCTCTGAGTGGAGTGTGCATGTCCTCCCTGTGTCACTGTGGCAGAGTGGTTAGACCAGGGGGTGAGCAAACTTTTTGACACACGGGCCACAATGGGTTCTAAAATTTGACAAAGGGGCCGGGCCAGGATATGTATATGTATATATTACATTAGAGATTTGGCCTGTAACAAACTCGCCTTTGGAGAATGGCTTGCTAGCCTTTGCTAGCATGCCATTGAATGCCATCAAAAAACTTGCCTTGGTACTTTAATCGAACTTCATGAAAAAAAATATTTTGTTGTCCACTTCATATTAAACACTTGGAGCTTACTATACACTTTTATTTTCTTTGATAAGCTCATTTTTGCAGAAGGGCTGATAAGAGAATAAGAGAGTAATATGGGCGAAGGTTGATGTAGCTGAAGTGCGCCATCTTTTGGAAAACGTAAATTGAATAAAGGTTTATACTTACCTATTTTAATATAATTTGGCCATGTTTGGCAGGCTGGTTTAATAAACCCATCGAGCCGTGTGTGGCCGTAGTTTGCCCTCCCCTGGGTTATCCTGTCTCTTCAGATATGGCAGTGGCTCTAGATAGCTTCAGCTAACGTATCCATTTCTGCTTTGTGAAAACCATGTTCAAGTGTCTTAATGGTCTAGCTCCTGGTGTAATATGCAAATTGATTCAAAAATATAGCAATGAAGGCATCAGGACAAAAGCTGGAGCAAGTGGGAAATGCAGAGTCAAAGGGTTTCCCACTTTCTCTTCAGTGGACGATTGAGTGCCTCATTCACATATATAAAAACATCCAAAAATATCCCATGTGTTTTATAATTCTAAAGTTACATTTTCAGTGGGACAAATAAGCTGCAACTTAAATGTGACCTGTAGGGGGCAGCGGCATGCCCTACAGACAAATGAACAAGACAGTCTCTCAGTAAAGAGGTTGTGGGTAAGACTCCTGATGTTGTAGTGGTGTGAAGATGACTACTTTTAGGCTCCTTTTTGGTAAAATGTACTGTTTCACCGACGCTTTGAAAAGAAGTATTTCAGGTCAACATCAGTGTAATCTCCACAACTGTGAATCAGACTGCAAAGCAATCTCAGCTCCATCAAAACAGCCAGCGGGCACACTCCTCTTTTTCTCCTCTCTTTCTCCTCTCTTCATTTTTCCTGTATCTTTCTCTTTCTGTCTCTCTCACCATACTTGCCTCCATCTCTTCATCTCTTTTCTCTCTCAGTCTCCCCTCTCCCCTGTCCTCTACTGTCTTTTTCTACTCTATGCCCCCCCCTCTCTCTCCCTCCCTCCCTCCTTCCCTCTCACTCTCTTTATCCTTCTCTATGTACCTCTCTTTTCGTCTTCTTTTCCTCTTCCTCCTCTATCCCCCATCTCTCCCTCTTCTCATCCCCATCCCTTTCCCGTCTCTCCCCTTTGCTTCTCCCTCTCTCTCCTGTCTCTTCCTTCTTTCTCCCTGCCTTCTTTCTCTCTCAATTTCCTTTTCTCACTGCTTATCTCCCTCTCCCCCCCCTTTCCCTGTCTCTCTCAACGTCTTCTTTTTCCTCTCTCTAGCTCCCTCTCCCCGTCCCTTTTTCCCTGTCCTCTCTCACTGCGTCTCTCTCCTCTCTCTGTCCTTCCTCCTCCTTTCTCTCTCCCTCTCTCCTTTAACACATGAATGAAGTCACACTAGATCTTGTTCCACTGCCCCATGCTGGTTCCACCCCTGTGCCTTTAAGCAAGACTCCAGGCCGCCAATCTGACTGCAGTTCCATCTCAGAACTCCCATGATGCCTTGTGAATTCAAAATGGCCGCGGGGGATGGAGGGAGGATGTGAAAGAGAGAATGATGGAAGAGGGTGACCAGACTGTGCTTAGATACAAACAAATCAACAAGTGGTATTAAATGAGTAATACTATTAAATATACAGGATTTAAAAAAAAAAAAATAAAAAACTTAATAAATGCTGGATAGACTATAGTATTAAAAAAAGTAGTAGTAAGTAGTAGTATTAGGAGTAATAGTGGCAGTAATAGTAGTAGTTGACTTGATAGATGCCAGGAGTTTTTTACTAGCAACAATCAGTAACCATCAATAGAAATAGTTGTTCTGGTAGATGCAGTAGCACTGGCAGTAGTAGTAGTAGTAGTAGTAGTAGTAGTATTAGTCGGTAGCATTAGTGGTAGTAGTGGTAGTAGTGGTAATAGTAGTAGTAGACCTGGTAGTGGTAGTAGTCTTAGGAGTAATAGTGACAGTAATAGTAGTTGTACTGATAGATGTAGTTTAAAAGTGGTATTTGGAGTAGTAGTACTCATAGGGTCATTAGTAGTACCACCAATAATAGCAGTAGCAGTAGTGGTAGTAGTAACAGTAGTAGCCCTAGTGGTAGAAGAGGTAGCAGTAGTGTTAGGAGTAATAGTGATAGTAACAGTAGAAGTTGTGCTGATAGGTGTAGTATTGGAGTAGTAGTTTAAAAGTGGTATTTGCAGTAGTAGTAGTATAGTATAGGGGGCATTAGTCATACCACCAATAATCACAGTAGCAGTAGTGGTAGTTGTAACACTATTAGCAGCAGTCTTAGGAGTAACACACCTGTTTGTTCACAGTTTCTGTTTGTTGGCTTGATCTATTGAACTACAGTAAATCAGACCTGCGCCCGAGGCATGTTTTGCATAATCGTTGGGGCCCTAATGCGCTCTCACACTATTAGCATACTGCCTTGTTTTGATTTAGGTCTGAGGCGTTAGCTTCAGTGTAGTTAGCGCCTCCCTTCAGACGGATAAAAGACACCACCAGTGATCTGACCACAACTGAACTCTGTCTTCACTCTAAAACTTCTGTCCAGTTGACAGAATTGAATTTTTCTTTTACGTGGCTCTAGTCTTTTCATGCAGAGTCCAGCTGTTCTTCTGTTCAGACTTCACATTCCTCATCATTATTTTTCTGATAATATACAGTCATTAGCTAATATAAAATACGAAGTTATTCTTTCTACTCTAAAGAAAGAGTCTCATTTTTCTGTTTTCCGTTTTTCTGCTCTGACCACTCCGGTGCTTTATGCTGCTCAGACGCAGCGTCTCTCGAGCAGAGCCATGTTAGAGTCAGTGATTATGGAAACAACACCTCCAGACATGACGTCAAAGTGGAATATGTAACAAGTATTCAAGGTAAAAAAAGATTCAATGTGGTTAGGTCGACTTTAAGCAGGAAGACGACAACCTTTTTCTTCAGAACGTTTTGATTTTTTGCAGCTGATCAGCATTCTCTGGGGGCTGTGATGCTAACTGGAGGCATTGCTCTGTCTGAAGCTCTGTTACTCAAATTAGACTTTAACCTGAGCATCGTTTTAACTGACAAGTCCTCCAAATCAAAAAGTCGACCGTCTTATGTAAATTCAGGTCTCAAAAGACGTAAAATAATGTCGCATTCCACAATCACTCTCAAGCGCCCCCTCAGGTCTTGTGTAATATTACACAATGGAGAAACGTCAAAACATGGGACTTACCTTAACGTGGAAACTGTAAAAAGTGGCTCAATTCACTTGTCACTTGGGAAATAAACGGAGCAAAATACATGATCTACAACAATGAACTGCTGCACTACTACTACTACTACTACTACTACTACTACTACTACTACTACTTCTACTACTTCTACTAATAGTCTTGCATATTCAGCACTTGACCCCAACCACTCAGATACAACCTCTTAACTGACAAAAAAGATAATCCCCTTCTACCATTACTACTACTACTACTACTATTTACGGTGCATCTACTACTAATACCTCTACCAATACACCTACTGCAAATACCAGTACTAAATTACTACTCCTCCTACTACAAATAGTATCACATGTACAGCACTTGACCCCAGCAACTCACAAAGTAACTTCTGAACCCACCGAAGATAATCTTACATGAAGATATCGCTCTGGCTTCAGCAAGACTTGTATTTATCCAGTAATTATGAGGAGGAGAAGATGGATTTTTCTGCACAAAAACCTGTTTAAAACTCATTTGCGGTTGGTTGGGAGTGCCTTGTTTGCATGGTAATAAGAGCGATATGAAATCCGCATGTAAAGAGATTATGTTTGGGTTTGAGCGTTTGGAGCAATGATCATAAACATCCAAATGTTACAGAAATGTGTCTTCGTTATCTCAGCGTTAGATGGACTAGAGCAGTGTGTGGGGAGAGTACACCATCAGAAAATATATAATAACCATAATAAAAATGATGTTAGATTGAGCTTTATGATTTGAAATGGTAAAACTGATTGACTTTCATATTTAGGTTTCATTCAATAGGCTCTGTGCACAGTCACTATTATTAAAATCGAAAACATAAAATAAACAGCCAATTAAAATTCTACTTAATTAAAATAAAGACTACCCAATTATTTTTATTTGTGGAATAATTTAGTTTGTGGTGCTGTTTTAAAATTTATTATGCCTCAAAATTAACATTATTGCTGCCACTGAGACACACACATCTCTTTTGCTAATCGCAGAAGTGTCCTCTGCTGAAGTGTTCATTTTATTTGTGTAGTTTTTAACATGTTGTCAGAGCCATACTCCCGCAGCTGCCTGACCCTAACCCCCTGACCTCTGAACCCTGACCCTTAACCCACCTGCAGCTCCCTGTCCACTGCATTATCTGTAGTTATTTATTAATTTTAGTGTGACGCTGCAAAAACCTCACAGAGATAAAACTGGACAGGAAGTAGTGACGCTAACAGTGAGGTTGCGGGGTGCTAATGGGTTTAGTACTATGAACTACAACATTTTTAAAGTCACAGTAGGTCACTTCTTAGCCAAAAAAATAGACTAAAATAAAAGCATGTTTATTTATTTTTTTTTTTTTCCATTTTGGTTTTGTTTCTTGCACTGTAAAACATATTGTGAGCGGGCTAGCATCTCCACAAACCTGACTCTTATTTGGCCTCGATGAGGGTCTGCCACTGCTTGTTTCCATGTTGTTCATTTGCTCAACGTCCACATTATGGCAAAAAAAACGTGTCCATCTCTGTGTACAATGTCCCAGACTATAGTTTTAAGGCAGGTGTGGCGCCACCTTCAGAAAGTTCCAAACATTACATACTGTACAGTAGCTGAACACTGTAATCTTTGCGTCTTAAAGATTCAAACATTTGTCAAATCATGTGCCATCAATACTACATGATTCATTCAGTTTTAAACCAGCGCCTCTGCCTGAGCTGTGTCCGGTTTTCCGTGTGTGCCCTTAGGTCCTGCAGCGTTCCTCGTCACATCCGATTACGCAGAGTGGATTTCTCTCATGTTTTATTCACTAAAGGTGTTTTTGGCTTTGGGAGCAGAGCCGACTCCAAACCCGCTGCTCCTCATGTTCGGCTCCTCCTCTATCAGATTATAACTCCCACTCACAACAAGAACATCGCAGCTCCATTTTAAAGGGATTTACTGCAGATTGACATGGACGACTCCCAAACACAAGCACATGTAAGAGCCAAGGGAACACTGCGATCAATGAGAGAAGACATGCACTTTATTTTAAGGTGAAGGTTTTAAGCTGTGCAAAACAGGGGCCCATACTTCACTGTCTCTGAGGCAGCGTGGAATTGATCATGGTCAGATCTGAGCCAGGATCCTTGGCCTGCTGCTGTGGCTGATAACCGATATTTGCCGATACCAGTATTTAGCTTTTAAAATCCATAGCAAGACAAAATATATCTTAAGTTGAAGTACAAATCACAAATTCACTTTTCACTTTTGTATAATAATAACAAAATGTACATATCAGACAGGGCCGGCCCAGCCTATAAGCAGACTAAGCAGCTGCTTAGGGCTCCAAGGCAGGCAGAGGGCCCCCAAGAGCCCATACATTTGAACTGAAAATAATATAACATGTAAAGTTACACTAGAAACAGTGCTGGGGTGTTTACAGCAGCCAAAATATCCCCCTACAAAGATTACATAAGTTTTTAATATATAGTAGCAAAATATCTGCTGCCTACATTTGTTTTATCTATGTGTTTACGCCCCGGAGCTGCGTTGATGCCGCTGAGGTACTTTTGAATGGCTGTTTGACGAGTTTGATTAAAACATTTCAGTCTTTTGGTCATATAAATAGAAACACAATGGGATGAGGTGATGAGACCAGGGTCATCCACTGCCTAAGGGCCCAGAGACACATTCTGCTTAGGGCCCCCTGAAAGCTAGGGCCGGCCCTGGTATCAGAGATAAAATAATGTGTTCCACGTTTGTGTAAACATGCAGCCATATAACGCTGCTCTATTTCCATTTTGACTCATTAGTCTGTCTCGGCATCAGATATCAACATAAAGAATTGATATCGGCTGATACCGATATGAAGAATCTGTATTGATATTGGCTGAGTTGCGAAATTGTTCCGGGTTACTGGGGTTAAGCGCTGTGCATGTGGGCCTGGGTTGAACTTGTTAAAATGGCGGCTCTCTGTGTGTGCGGTTCGGGTCTGACAGGTAAAAGGATGTAGGCTAAATGAAATCTGAAAGGTGAGGGTAGGTGACGTGATGCTAGCTGAAACGCTGACCGCTGCCTGGACTCTGATGGACACCGCACTTTAATTGCACACGGGGCGAGCGGAAAGTGCTTAGTGCAAAATGTCAAGAAGATTTTGCTTAAGACGGCTGAGGAACCAGGGCATAATATGCAGGGCTTGATTAAAAGGTCCAACTTTCTCCATGGAGACATAAAGTATACACTTAAACTTAAAAGTGACCAGACTTTTTTCTTGTAAATTACTACTTTTATTTGCTCCCACAGAGTATCCATGGTGTTATAGCAAAGAACAATTAGAAAGAAAATATGTATCTGCTAATTAGTACTCAAAATAGACCGGGACTGCAACCCAGACACTTTGTGACTCAATCAGTGCACTGTCTATATATATATATATAATAAATATATATATATATATAATACTTGATCCACCTCGTGACATCATCAGTGCTAATCCTGAAGTCCTCCTCTGTGTTTTCAAAAATCCATTCGCCTTTCAAAGACTGATAAATACAGCTAAGTTTCAGAATGATGTCAGCCACTTAAATTACCCACCAATCCGATTTGTTTATTTCAGTTATGCATGTGAAATGAAGGAGCTCATTGGTCACTCCCAATATACAAATAAAATCACATTTCTCTCAGCTCAGATTAGCAGTTTGGTGTTTTGCTCATCGATTCTGTGGAAATCTGTCATGTTTTTCAGCCTCGTGGTTTGTTTTTCTTTTATTTTTTTCTGATGTGAACGGACCATGCATGTCCCTGATCGGCTCGTCCACCTGTCAGTCACACCCATCTGAAAACTGGGAGATTCAGCGGTGACCAGACTCACATCTTTGTAAAGTATTGGAGAAGTGTGTATTTTGGATCCCAGGTAACCGAGCCACAGTTTGATTTCTTCTTTCTTTTGCCCTACTAAAAGGCACTAAAAAAACCCAAAACATTATGGATTCTGTTTTCTCCTCCTTCACATTTGTCCCACTGACCACCCACAATTCTCTGCTTCACACAGGCAGGAGAGGGCAGTGCAGTTTGACAGGAAAATGACTGGTTTGGGCGACACACTGGTTTGAACAGAGTGACAGGAGCGGTTTTGGTCAGAAAATACGGCTAAATTTGGAAACAATTTCAGTTCAGCTATTTGGCTTTCATACCTGTGCTAGTGTTACTTTCAACTTCAACTTTATCAACCAGAATGGTATAGGTTTATAGATTTATTTGAGCTTAAATGCACTTTTATTTAGGAAACGTTGTAAGCAGTATTAGAGTGTAGAGTGTAAGGTCTGCAGCTAACTAATATTTTACCAGGGAATAGCAGTCAGACTTAAACATGAATATTCTTTGCCCCAAAAGTTGGTGTTTGTCCACTGATTCAAAGTTTGACGGTGTGATTCCATATCCTACAGATGAATGCTGTATTAATGTCTGTGTGAGTGGTTCGTTGATGTAAAGTGCTTTGAGCCTTGAAGGTGAAAAAGCGCTATATAAAAAAGTGACCATTTCTCATTAACATTTACCATTTATTATTTATTATACATCTCTGACATGTTAGTGCCTCATGATCCATCTCACACTCTGACGATTTCAGGGACCTGCCTCCTGCTGGTGCCCAGAGTCAGGACTAAACATGGAGAATCAGTGCGTCAGTTTTATGCAAATAAAACATGGAACAGTCTTCCTGAAGATGTGAGTCAGGCCTCTACTTTGTCAATGTTTGAATCCAAGCTCAAAACAGTTCTGCTTAGCTGTGCGTATGACTGAAAGGTTTTTGTTCTGCACTCTTCTCTTTTAAAGTAAATTTTAATAAAAAATAAAATGTGTATTGTATTGAACTAGTTAATTTTAAACGGTTTGCTGTGGTTCCTCACTTACCTTATACATTCTGAGCTAATTCTTCACCTCAATGAGTTTCGCAATGTCAAGATAACAGTGACTAGCATGTTAACTACACACTTCCTGATAACCAAAAAATACAGCCTCAAAAGCTGCTTATAAAATGTATCTGTGAATGACCCAGACTCTGATTTGAATCTTGTTGTAGAATAATGCATGTGAAGAGTGTAAGGTTTGGCCTGGGCTCATTAACAGAACTCTGAGTGGGATAAAAATACAACACATCAGCAGGAGGTCTGTCTGCTGTCACTCACCTGCAACGAGAAGGATCAGACGGAGGAGAGAGAGGAGAGAGGAGGAGGGAAGGGAAGAGGAGTGAGAAAGAGAGAGAGACAGAGAGAGGGGGTAAATGAGGAGACGGGAGAACGAGAGAGAGAGAGAAGAAGAAGCGGGTAGTGGGAGGGGAGAAGAGAGGTGGAGGGGTGAACAGGAAAGAGAGAAAGGGAGGAAAGGGTTTGAGATAAAGAGAGAGGGTAGAAGAAGGCTTGTAGGGGAGGGGAGATAGAAAGAGAGACAGAAGACAGGGAGGGAATGGAGGGTAAGGCAAGAGAAAGAGCAGAGAGATGAACTGGAGACAGAGAGCGTGGGAAGAGAAAGAGACGAGGGAGGAGAGATGAACAGCAGACAGAGAGCGCGGGAAGAGAAAGAGAGGAGGGACAAGAGATGAACAGGAGACAGAGAACGCGGGAAGAGGAAGAGAGGAGGGAGGAGAGATGAACAGGAGACAGAGAGTGCGGGAAGAGAAAGAGAGGAGGGACAAGAGATGAACAGGAGACAGAGAGCGCGGGAAGAGGAAGAAAGGAGGGAGGAGAGATGAACAGGGACAGAGAGTGCGGGAAGAGAAAGAGAGGAGGGACAAGGGATGAACAGGAGACAGAGAGCGCGGGAAGAGGAAGAAAGGAGGGAGGAGAGATGAACAGGAGACAGAGGGTGCGGGAAGAGAAAGAGAGGAGGGACAAGAGATGAACAGGAGACAGAGAACGCGGGAAGAGAAAGAGAGGAGGAAGGAGAGATGAACAGAAATTAGAGAGCGCGGGAGGAGAAAGGGAGGAAGGAGGAAGGAGTGGACTGGAGACAGAGTGGTGGACAGGAGAGAACGAGGTGAGAGGTGTTGGGAGAAAGAAAGAGGAGGGGATTGTAAGGGAGGGGAGATAGAAAGGGAGGGAGTAGAGATGGAGGGAATGGCGGATGAGAAAGAGAGCGAGTGGGGAGAGAGATAGAAGTAACATTGGCCCAGGGAAAAACTTGAATATAGAGTAAAAACAAAGGGAGAGAGGAAAGAAATAAAAGGAGATGGAAAGAGAGAGGTTATGTTGGGTCGTAGATGGAGCATGTTAATGTAACGTAAAAGAAAAAAAAAAAAACAACAAAGGAGAGAGAAAGAAAGGTATAGAGAGAGAGAGGAGTGGAGAGAGTGGGGGCAGAGGAGGGATAAAGGTTACATTGGGTCGTAAATGCACTGTAAAAACAAAGGAGAGAGGAAAAAAGAGAGAGAAAGAGAGCTTGGCAGACAGAGAGAGAGAGAGCCCAGGGCCTGTTCTCGTTCTGTTTTGGACTTAATGGATTTAGTCAAACAAAAACACAGCTCCACCTCTGGACAAAAAGAGGCACTGACCGAGAAACTTTTGGGCCAAAGAATATTCATGTTTAAGTTTGAATGTGTTTACCCAATCAGAATGCACAGAGGAGGTTATGGGCTCCAAATGAGACATGGGACGTGTCTGGCTTTTAAATACAAACCTAAAATGAAGAAACAGACTTGGGTCAATAGAGGGGCATGTTATGGACTGCTTCATTTCATTTCACATTTATAAAACATAGCTTAAAGGCGCTCTACCTGATTTTTACTGTCTTAAAAGCATGCAAAACAGAAGTAGTTCTTTTTAAATGGTTTGCAATGGTCCAAAGTTACTCCATACTGACCTTATGCATTCAGAGCATCCTAATTATTCACCATGATGAGTTTATAAGCTGTTTTCACAACTTTGAGAGACCAGAGCGGAGTTTTGCCGTGAGTGTAAAGCTATAAACAACCAGCACGTGAACAGCGCACTTCCTGATTCTCAGACCGTAAATTACTTTACAATTAGAGACACAGCTGACTTATTTTGACCTCAAGAGCGGCTTATACAATATATCTGTACTGAGGTAAGACACATTTTGCTCAAATATATGGGGAGCAATCAGGCAAAAAAGCTCAAACTAATACACTGAAATTAATACAAATATACCAGTGTTACATATGCATTACTTACTACTTACTTTTTTTTTTTTTTTTTTTAAAGTTGAATTTAACAGATGCACCGTGTCACTTTTTCTGGGCAATTTCCCCCCACCTGCTTGACCCCATTGAGAGGTCATTGTTTTACCTGAAATGTTTCACAATTGCAATTTAACAAATGTAATGTAGATAACAAAAGATTAAGTTTTAATCTGTCAACTGGACAAATTGTTGTAAGAGTGAAGATGTTTCACTGCTCATCCAAGCCGCTTCAGTTCTGGTCAGATTATTGGTGGACACTGCCTTATGTCTATTTGAAAGGAGGGGCTAACTGTAAACATCTATTGTCTCCAGTTTCAGATGAAACTACCCTATTCAGCCTTTAATGACACTGCTGTTGTTCTCTTTGTTTGCTTTGGGTCTGAGGATGGAATTGTAGATGAGGGATAGATTATGTCTCAGGCCCCCATTCTTGTTAAAGGAAGGATAGTCTTTCCTAACAAAAAATGCTTCTTTAACTCTTATCTCAAACCATTTCTTTTCTCTGGCTAAGATCTGTAACGCACGATCTTCAAAGAAGTGATTAATGTCTTTGAGATGGAGATGTACGGCAGACTGGGGTCCAGAGGAGCTCTTGTGTGGGTGGTACATTCTCTTATGGAGTGGCTGCTTAGTTTCTCTAATGTAACGCTCACTGCACTCTTCACTACACTGAATGGAGTAGACTACATTACTTTGTTTGTGACTCCGGGTGTTTGTAGGTTTGAAATAGACTGGAATCTCATGCTGTCAGAAAATTTTCAGACACACCTGTCTTTCCCTCTAGCTTCAGATTCCCTGTTGTCCTGTTTTTTTTAGCTCTCTTAGATCTACTGAAGGCCCATTTTGGATATCCACAAGCCGAGAGGGCTTTCTCAATGTGTTGTTCCTCCTTCACTTGTAGATAACTTTAATGCCATACTAACAACACTTCAAGCCAAGCAAAAACATCTCCATGGAAACAAGCAGGTGTCAGACCCCTAGCTAAAAACTTTCATAGCATCCCTACATTCAGTTCATTATCTTATTTAATGACAACCAGCAGCTTGCCATGTTAAAATTAATCGTTTGAGAACATTTAACTCGTAGATACTTTGAAAATTTTGAAATATATATTTTTGCAATGCTTAAACTTTTTAACTTCAACATAATAATGCAACTTGTGAAACTAAACTCATCATTGACCTGTCCGCTGTTAAAATGCACATCCTCTGGCTTTCTACTATTTGTGTCTTCCTAAAAAAAAAAAAATAAATAAATCGTGGTAGCCCTCCAGGTTTGGAACTACACAGAATCTTTTGGCAGTGAGATAAAAACAGCAGAGCAGCTCTCCTGACCCCTCCAAGATGGCCGCCGCCCACGGGACGTTCCTCTGCCTCCATCTTCACCATAGACTCACTCAGACGCTGCATCTACCACACATTTAAGTTTAGTCTAGGTGTCATCCTGGTTTAGACATGGTTTGGATCTAGTTTAATCCTGTTCCGTCTTTGTTTTTGGAACTAATTCAGACGATTATTATTATGCTCTTTAAACTAGAACATACTTAGATCATGATTACATTTTTGCTCTGCAGACTGGGGCAGATGGATGAGACAGAGGAGCAGACAGGTCCATAAAAAGCGTGTGGTTTAAGTCCTGGTTTAGTTTTGTTTTTAAGCTTTCTACTATGCTTTAAAATGTTCCCTCATCAAAAACATGCCTGTAGATGTTTTAAATGTAAAACCTCATAAATAAACCTATAAATACACAAAAACATGACAAAAAATAATACACTACAACTTCACAAACCCGATGCGATGTGCAGTAGTTTCATGTGCACTCTGGTTTTGCTGTGGTGGCGCTCTGAAGGGGGAGAGACTTAGCGCAGAGAGTAAAGTAAGTTGGGACAAAAAAACATGAAAAACAAAAGTGAAGCCAATTAAACATGTTAATAAGTTGTTTTCGGCGAATACAGCATTTTCAAAACAATAAAGGGAAACTTGGTGATCTACATGTTTTGTACAAAGCAGTTAACACCCCATAGAAATGTAACACTCTGAAATACCCTCTTTAATAATTTGAAAAGATCCAAAACTGTAGAAGTGTAGCCCCGCCTCTCCATTGTGGCATTTCATCAAAGCAGTGGATATTTTTATCCACTTATTCCAGCAGTGGAAAAATGGCTCTTTTAAACACTACATGCATGAATATGAAAAATTGCAAGTAAAAACCTTTCTTAGCACTCAAGCTTCAAATGTAACAACAGCTTGTCCTCATAAATGGCAACTGGTTCTTAATCGACTTACCTGGTTACATAAAGGTTAAATAAATCAAATAAAACAGGATTACTCAAACATGCATGAATCGAAGTACAAGTAGATATGGATAAGGTTGCACTGTTATGACATACTTCTCCCAAGCTATCTGAGCTCGAAAATTTTGGCAAAAATAAAATTAATAGTGATGATGAGGCTGTGACCTTGCCAAGATGGTCGCCACCCACGAGATGTCGCTCCATCTATCACTCAGAGGAACAGATGGATCAGATATAGCAGCTGATACGTCTATAAAGAGAAGCAGAACACTTTTGTTTGGTCTTAGTTCGGCTCTGCTTTAGTCTTCAGTCTTGGTTTAGTCTAGTTATAGTCCTGTTTTACTTTAGGTTCATGCTAACTGCAGAGCTAACACATACTTTGAGTGGGTTACTTGCAGATTGCCTGTTACTGCTGTAGTCCTATTTTAGTCCTTGTTTTGTCCTGTTTTAGTCTTTTTAGTCTGCTTCAGTCTTGTTTTAGTCTTGGTTTAGTCTGCTTTAGTCTTTGTCCTGGTTTAGTCTTTGGTTTATTTCTGGTTTAGTCTTGGAGCATCTATTTCTGCATGAGACACAGGGGCAGATGGATGAGACAGAGGAGCAGACAGGTCCATAAAAAACGTGTGGTATAAGTCCTGGTTTAGTTTTGTTTAGTCCTGGTTTAGTCCTGGTTTCGTTTTTGGTTTAGTCCTGGTTTATTGTTTAGTCTCTTGTTTAGACTTAGCGTGTGGTTTTTCGTTTAGTTTTGTTTAGCCCTGTTTTAGTCTGGTTTTGTTTTGGTTTAGTCCTGGTTTCATCTTTGGTTAGTCCTCTTGTTTTTAGTTTCGTCTTTGGTTTAGTCCTGGTTTCATCTTTGGTTTAGTCCTGGTTTAGTCTTTGTTTAGTCCTGGTTTAGTCCTACTTTCGTCTTTGGTTTAGCCCTGGTTTAGTCCTACTTTCATCTTTGGTTTAGTCCTGGTTTAGTCCTGGTTTAGTCCTGGTTTAGTCACTTTTGTCTTTGGTTTAGTCCTGGTTTAGTCTTTGTTTAGTCCTGGTTTAGTCCTACTTTCATCTTTGGTTTTTAGTTTAGTCCTGATTAGTCTGGTTTAGTCTTGTTTAGTCCTGGTTTAGACCTACTTTGGTCTTTGGTTTAGCCCTGGTTTAGCCTTTGTTTAGTCCTGTTTTAGTCCTAGTTTAGTCTGGGAGCATCTATCTCTGCATGGGACACAGGGGCAGATGGATGGGACAGAGGAGCAGACAGGTCCATAAAGGCCCTATAAGATTTGTGTTTGGTGCTGTAGTGAATGTTTCGTGGATGTTTTGTGTGCTTGCTGAAAGAGGAAGAGTAGAAGGAGGGAGACGAGGAAGAGGAGGAGGGAGATAGCAGGGGAGAGGAGGAGTGAGAAGATGAAGAGTGGACGGTTTATCAGAGCCGTAAAGTCACTTGGATAAAAGACCAGAGAAGAAAGAGAGATGGCTTTCATTACAGACCAGCGATAGACCCTAACTCTTCAGACTGTGGACTCTGTGTTTAGGCTTGTTTAATTCGGGTTTAGAACTGCATTAGACCTGATTTAGACTTGGTTTAGATCTGGTTTCGACCTGGTTTAGTCCTGGTTTAGGCATGGTTTAGTTCAGCTTTTAAGTCTTGATTTATGGTTCATTACAGACCAGCGATAAGCCGTAACTCTTCAGACTACATGTGACACTAGACCTGGTTTAGACCTATTTTGTGTCCTGATTTGAACCTAGTGAAGTCCTGGTTTAGTCCTCGGTTATGTCTGGTTTAATTCTGTTTTTAGTCTTGATTTATGGTTCATTACAGACCATTAATACATCTAACCTAATACCTAATTCTTCTGACTGTGGACTTTGGGTGTTTAGTACTGGGTTAGGCCTGGTTTAGACCTGGTTGTGTCCTTGGCCCTTGGTTTAGACGTGTTTTAATCCTGGTCGAGCTCCGGTTCAGTTTTGGTTTTTAATCTTGGTTGAGTTCTGATTCAGCCTAGTCCTGTTTAGTCCTGGTTTAGTCCTAGTTTAGCTCTGGTTTAATCCTGGTTTAGTTCTGGTTTAGTTCCTGGTTTAGTTCTGGTTTAGTCCTGGTTTAGTCTTGGTTCAGTGGTTCATTCTTGATGGAGTCCTGCCTGGAATGTTCCATTCTATGGAATTAAGCTTCCCCATTTCATATATATGTACACAATTATTTTAATGCAATACTGCGTAACATAGGCACAGCAATAACATCTCCATGGAGACAATAAGGTGGCAGAACCCCAATGGAAAAGTTACACAGTTCATCTTTAAACACATAAGTCTACTTCAGCAGATATTATCTTGTGAAGTAGTTGCTGGATAAAGTTTGTCTCTGGATGTGCGCCGTGGCTGCACTAAAAGCTTGTTCATATCTGCACTTTCAAACGCGTTACATAACCTCCATAAGAGCCCTGCACTCCGAGTATTTTTAGCATGGATCCCACCAAACGCTTTTAGCACTAACTTTTCACAGGCTCGCTTAAGTCCTGGTGCCAAGGAACAGCAAAATTATGAAATGTATCACACTTCAAATGAGTGGTAAAACTACTTTGGTAATTATTCCAATTTTATGAACTAAATACTCAACATTACTTCATTGGAAACAAGGACAGTCAATATTTATTTACTAAAATTTTACATTTTGAAATTGGGTCCCCTACTGCATCTGACCCTCTCCTCTGCATCCTCTTCTCTGTCTGAACCTCTTGTCTGTATCCTTTGCTTTTATAACATCTAACTTCATGTGTTCTTTCACAACACACAAATCTCATCTTTTTTTCTTTTCCTGTAGGCGTCCTGTTTCCAAGGTGATCAAATTCACCTCGTCAGTTGTAATGGGTCAAATGTTGTAGCTCATAATGCCAATAATCACCAAGTATCAAAGACTTTAAGAAATCTTTTCAAACCAGCATTTAATTAGAAGGAGTTGCAATAGGAACTCCACAGGGCTTAATATTAGGGCCATTGAACTTTTGTCAATAAATAAAATAAAAAATAAATAAATAAATAAATAAATAATAAATAAATAAATTAATAAATACATATATATATATATATATATATATATATATATATAATAATATATATATATATAATATATATAATATAATATATAATAATAATAATTCTTTTGTCAATAAATACATAATATTTAATAAAATCTCAAATCTAGTTTCCCGAGTTTCCCTCTACCTCAAACATACATCCTTCAACCAGGCTCATGGAAGAATGGGTCAAATATGAAAAGCAAAAATAGAGCCATTAAAGTTTACCATTGTAATTCCATTTGCTTGTCATTTGCAGTCTTCAAAAAGCAAAAGATGAACTGAAAGCTGGGTCAAACGCAGAAGACACATTTCCCCAATTGGAAAATAAAGTCTATTCTACTTAAAACATTCTATTTAACAAATGTTATTCTTGCTGGTGCTCAGAATTGCTTTGGCAGCCCACATGTCCAAATTAACCAGACGAGAAGTGTACTCATTTACACTTAAAAGCCGTATTATCATTTAAAAGCTGCTCCGGGCTCATTCTGCTTTTGAAAACACAATACGCTTTATCAGTGAACATTCAAACACAATGTGGGCTTCTGTCACGATTCTTTATTTCATTTTGTGAGAATCAAAAGCTGCTTTGAAATACCCGCTCATAAATATATTCACAGGCACTGGCAGAATGTTTGATCGTAACACAGAGAGGATTACATTTTAAGTGCTGGTTAAAACTCATTATCTCAAGAGTGTCAGAATGAAGTCGGACTTGTTAGCAAGACATTCTACTTAGACGTTTAAAGGGCCTGTACTCCATTTTGCCCCAGTAAAAATATACTGAATAAGCAGCTTTTGAGGTCACAATTCTGTTGTGTACTGTCTGCATCTAATTACACAGCGTTTTATTGTTCGATAATCAGGAAGTGTGTGGTTAGGATGCTAGTTGTTGTTAGCTTTACCATGGCAAAACTCTGCTCTGGTCTCTGAGAGTTGTGAAAAGTGCTTATAAACTCATTGTGGTGAATATTTAGGATGAATGCATAAGGTTTTCGCATTTTAAGAGGGTAAAATTCAGGTACAGCTTTAGGTTTAGTCCAAAAATTATTGAGTGCGCACAAGTCATCTTTCGCTATTTTTGGTCCAGATAGGTATTGCATAGTAGTTGATTTTGGGTCTAAACTGTTACTTCAGAATAATATTAACTAGCAGTGCAATGCCGTAGTCCAAGAAATTCTCAGTTAAGAGTAAAAAGTATTTCAGAAAAGCACTACTCAAGTAAGAGTAACTTAAAGAGTAACTGTCAAGACGTAGCATCTGATTTATAATTTGAAGCTAATGTTATTTGAAGCACACAACTTTAAATAATGCACACATCTGGTGTTTTCAAAGGATAAAAACAGAAATGAGACAAACTAAATCTTATCTGAAGGAGTGGAGCAAGAAACACAGATGTTCAAATCATTTCAGATTGTCAACATAAAGCTTTTGTCACTTGTAGACTTACTCGCAATAACCTCAACTTTTACTGTTCAGCTGTAGAATATATTACTCAAGGGAGAGTAATGTTATACTGTACGATATGTTACTAACAGTAGGAATAAAAAAATCAGGTCTGAAAACGAAAACTCTGCGCAATCTGGTAATTGAACCTAAGACCATTTGGCTCAGGGGCAGAGCTGTACCCACTGTGCCGCTGTGTTATAAATAGACCTAAGAGTGAGGGCAGTGCTGTGAATGCCTGATGATGCTGATGGTGCAGTTTTAGGCACACAGAGGGTATTCATGTGTTCATTTAGATGCACCTCACAGCAGCAGGACGGTAAAATGAACACATCTCTATGCCTCTCTGCTTTGATCTATTAAAGTGCAATATGTAACTTTACTCGTGGGAGGTCCAGACTTATTGAGTTGCCTTGAATGTTCCGCAGTGTGGCATTAAAATATACAGTATCTATCTTGAAATACAAGTTTCTATTGCACAAGAACAAACACTTCTCTCCGTGTATATACATTTAAAGCCATACTGTGGGACATTCCAGGCAAAGGAATAACATAATAATGGTGGTGGACTCTCTACCAGTAAAGTTATATCGTGCATTTTTGAAGTAAACATGCTAATCTTATATTATGCATAGCCTTTATTGCCTCAGTGGTTGCAGTTTGATTCCAGTTTTAACCAGTGTTAATGTGTCCTTGGGCAAGACACTTCACCCAGCTTCAAATAAAGCTATGTGAAGTAAAGAAATCTAGATAAGGATTAATATATAAGAAGCTAAACATAATTTTACTTACTGTGAATGGAAAAAAAAGACTAGACTAAATGTGTGTGGTAATTTGGCAATGGAACACTCACACTAACAAAGCAAGGTTGCAAAATGAATATTTAATGTATAAATGTTTTCTTGAATTCTTGTAACTTTCAGGTGTGGCCTTTTAAACAGAATACATACAACTACAGTATATATGTGGTTTACCATAGGTGCACTATAGTCAGCTGTCATTCGTTATATTTATGATTAATTAAAACATGTTGAAGAGTTGCTGTTGTTCCACTTAACCCCGTGCTCCCCGAGGCCCGAGGAGTTGTAGCCTGGAGCTTTAACATGGAATATTCATGTGTTTGTTTTTCAAGTGTGAAAACCTGCAGAGTCCACGCTACGTTTCCATTAGAGCTGATTAAACATTTAAGTTTAGACATTTCCCCACTTCAAACTACCTGCTACAAACATGCGCCGTGTTTCACAGGGTTCAGAAAAGTGGCACCATTTATCATGCATTATTTGTGATTTTGAACCATTAAAATAGGTCAGGTTAAAAGGTGAATTCTCACTAAGATATGCAAACATTTAAATAGGGGATCTATTACCAAAAAGACATGAATACAGTAGTTAAAGAGGGGTATTTTACTTCTTTGGGGTATTTAGTGCTAACACATAACATACAAGTATTTAACATAACATATATTTCCTTTTATTGTTTCGAAAATGCTATCTTCGCTGTATAAGTTTCACTTTCGTTTTTGATGCTGAGTCCCCTCTCCCTTTGCTCTCCACACTAACTCACTCCCACAATCCACTGTATCCCACTAATGAAAGTACTGCACATCGTATCAGGTTTGTCAAGTTGCTGTGTACAGTTGTATGATGCTTTTGTATATTTATGGAGAATAAATGGGAGCATGGGTGACATCGGCTTGTGGCCTGAGCATTGAACAGAATCTTACAGCTAACTATAAGGAGAGTTTTAATGGCTCGGGAGAGATCGCTAAAGTACTGAAACATGCTTGGGTAACATCTAAAACCTCTTCACTCCTCTGTGTTTTTGATCAGGGACTACAATTACAACATGGTAGAAAGCTAAAAAAAAAAAAGTCTATTTTGTATAATACCCCCCTCTTCTTCTTATTCTTATTTGTTAAGGATCTCATTGATTTTTTAAACTTGTACAGTAACATTATTTTCAACAGGCTTCATTTTGACAACACATTTGACTCCAGTCCAAACAAGTTTTATTGGCGTTCTGTTTTAGTCAAAAACAGAAAGCCAATAAAAGCAAATGTAGACAGCAAAATATCATACAATCACTCTTGTTTTTATGAGAATGTGATGTAATAATTAGTGACTATGCACTTTGTCATGCGCCTTCGCCTACATGTATTAACTTTAATTAGATGTCTATTAATTAGCAGATGCACTTTGAAACTGTAATGTACATTGTAATGGGTAGTGTTGGGAAATAACTAAATACTTGTTTTCGGTGTACTAAGTCTGAGTATTCTGTACTCTGAACTGTATTGTGGTTTAGACCATGTTTAGCCTTAGTATAGTTACTCCAAATGCCAAATCTTATCTTGGGTGGAGACCTTTGAGAACCACTCTTTTACACTGTAATATTAGACAGCTAAGTTTTTATTCAGAGCCCAGTACTCTGGCTGTAATGCAATGTATGGTATGTAGTATTCTGTCAATACATTTTCAAGCTATTCTCCTCTCTCGACATGGGCAAATCAAAACTGTGGAAGATTCAGTTTTCCTTGTTTTGTAGTGAAGCTTCATCTCCTCGTGTCTCCATGGAGTCTCCCTGAAGGTCTCCTGTCAACCTCACAACTTGATCGAAGCTGAGATGTGGCGAGCTGAGCCGAGGGGAGCCGAGTGCATCCACGGCCCTGTTTGGTCCCTGGAGCTGGATCCAGGAAGGACCAGACCAGAGATCAGCTGAGGAAGTTGGAGAGCCTGAGATAAAGTTAAATTTTTTGGAGAACTAAGAGAGGGTTTCAAAGCAAATGAGGTTTATCGCATGGTGCCGATTGGCAGAGTGGTTAGTATTGGTGATGTTTAAGTATTCAAAGACACACACATGCAAAAAAACTGCCTATGTGCTGGGGTCAAAAAAACAAAACAAAACAAAAAACGGAAGAAAGAAAGTAGTTTGAGATTCACACCTGTTTTATACAAATCACCTGACCAACAACATGAGAGTCCCAGAAGTCCTCAATACAAAAATAACAGTTTATGTACTTGTGAAATAAATGCACAGGAACAAGTAGTTCTGTTTTATGAATATGTGTGAATGTGAATGTGTGGTTTTATACTGTTTTAATGTGTGTGCATCTATGGAAGTCTTACAACCACAGACTGAAGTGATAATGCCAGCATTTAGGAAACACAATATGTGATAAATAGATAGATAGGGAGGTGTTCCAGGCATATCCCGCCAGGAGGAAGCCCCAGAAAAGACCCAGGACACGCTGGAGGGACATACTATGTCTCTCGGGTGGCCTGGGAACGCCTTGGGGTCCCACTGGAGGAGCTTGAGGATGTGTCTGAGGTGAGGGAAGTCTAAGAGTTCCTGCTTAGACTGCTGCCCCAGCAACCTAGCCCCAGATGAGAGGAAGAAAATGGATGGATGGATGGATGGATAGATAGACTGCAACCTTGATAGAAATTGGTTAATATATAATGAGTCACTGGTATTATTACTTCAGAGTTAGAACAATTTTACATATATAATGATGGTATTTAATGGGGTTGTGCCATTAGACTCAAAGCTCAAAGTTTCAAGTTCAATATAAATTTTGTACAACAGTTATTAGTTATAAATAATTGCCTTCCATTTGAATTTCTCAATGTAATTAACACAAAGCTCATTCCATTCACATATATCCGTCTGCGGTGTGTAGTATATACTCAGTGCACAGCTGGGATGCACCTCCATAAGATCATGTACATCATAAATAAAACAGGTGTCGCTGCGTTCTCCCATAGAGCTGTGCTGTTAGCTGTTAGGACTGTGATGTTAGCTGTTAGCGCTGTGCTGTTAGCACCATTAGCTGTTAGCGTAATGAGCGCGTGGGCGAGATTGAGCAGAAGAGCAGGGAAATGCACATTCTGTTCAGTCCTTGACCTGCTCTTCAGTCAAACACTTCTATCAGTTTAATTACTCTGTTCTCACTCATCTGAGGGATGGAGATTATAAGTGCTCCCTGAGTGAAAGATGGCTTCTGTCAATACAAAATTATACGAGGTTTAAGGATGTAAAAGACTACATAACTCATGTGTTTCGGCTTCCTGTTATATGCGATGTTTCGATGACTTTTTCCCCATTCAGAAGTCTCCAAAATGTGTTTTAAATTGTTAATCACCTATAGTTAGATTGTAAAAATGCATGTTTAATTGCAAATGGTATCAAATAATATATTAATAATCCAGCATACACATGATTACCAGTGTGTATAACTGCCAGCCACCGCTAATGCTACCTTAACCTAGCCTAGCTTGTTACCTCAACCCCGTACACTATCTGCCACACTTACAGTATAACATTTTCAGCATCAAGCGACTGCAATCCCTTTTTAACAGATGTGTTGTTGCTTTGAAAAAACAAATTAAAAGAGTAAACTGTAAAGATTATTCTCAATCAGCTGATGCGCCCCGGACCCGGAAATGACATCACACTTCACAGTCCCATTCTGCCCCGCCCTCTTTTGCTACTTACTGCTGCTACTGACCAAATGATTTACCCTTAAGCAGAAATGTCATTAATTTCAAGGAAGAAAGTTAGAGAAAGTTATAAGATGCCAAATATGCTCAAATATGCCAAATCTGATAAAAGTAGGCTGATTTATGCAAAATGTTCACCGACAAGTCAACACTGCAGCCATTTTCTGGGAGGCTTTAAAGCAGCTTTGTAGTCCGTCTAGAGCCTATTTGCTGTAGCGATGGTGAGCCTTATGCAAAATTGTAACCAGAAAATATTGGCCCACTCATCTTACTGTGTTTATGCACGGTTTCCTTTGCAAACATAGGAACATAGGGGAGCTTTGTGCATAAAATACTGGCTTATACAGCTTCAAAAAACATATTATTTGGAATCTTAGTCCAAGCTCTGTATCCCCGACTGACCTGCTTCTCTTGAGACATTTGAGGCTCTCTTGTTTTCAAAGGTTTCAGAGCAGGTCAAGTGGCAGCCATGTTGTTCAGTGTTGACTAATCAAAGCTCAGCATCGTCTTTCCAACCAGGCGCTACCGGCCAAAAAAGTAGTTCCATCGAAAAAATAAAAGTGCAGTGCTGTAACATCTTGGGGGGAGTAGACTTTTGAAAACTACATCTGGAGTCAGTCAAGATATGGCCTTTGCAAAACTCCAAGAAACCTCCTCAAATGCACTTGCAAAACGAATAATTGTTTAGTTTTTCTGGCAATTAGACATAGGAAATTGAAACGCTCATTATAGAAATCTGTCAGAGTATATCATGCAGTCTAAACCGTGGAAGATTGGGGAAAAAAACATATTTGAATCATAGTTTTGCCTTCGGTCATAACAAAAGCAGCAAAGCAGTGGCGTGTCTCCCTCCCACAAATGTAACTGAAATAGATAGCATCCTAACGTGCTAACATGAAACAACCAGGAACCAGCAGGCAACAGAAGACAGGATTAGCATAGCCGCATTAGCTTTGCACATCTGAAAACACGCTGGAAATAGGACTCTTCACTTCAAATGCAACGACAAATAAGGCCTGGGAGCATTGTTCTTAGGAGGCCATTTTGAATAAATTAAACTAAAAGTAAAGACCAGAATTAAGTTTCAATAAGGACTAAACCAGGACTAAACCAGGATTAAACCAAGACTAAACAGAACCTAAATCACCATTAAACCTGTATAGCAGGTACCAGGGTTAAGTAATAGCTCAGTAAGGACTACATCAGACTATCATCATATCTCAAGTACTACATAACAAGGTACAAACTTAAATGGTAAATGGTCACATCTTTATATAGCGCTTTTCCACCTTCAAGGCACTCAAAGCACTTTACAACAAGGAACCAGTCACCCATTCACACACACATTCAAACACCAGTATACGCAGACACTGGGGGCGAGGTGGGTTAAGTGTCTTGCCCAAGGACACAACGACAGCATTCATCTGTGAGGGCTGGAATTGCACTGCCAACCTTCAAGTCAGTGTATCTAACCACTCAACCAATGATGTTTATGTAGAGAGTGGGATTTGAACCGCCAACCTTCGGAACTTAACATACTAAAAGAGAACTAAACCAGACAAACCAAATCTAAACTAGAACTTAACAAGATCTAAACTGAACTCAACTGCACTGAAGGGCCAAACCAGGACTAAACTGGGACTAAACCAGGACTAAACTGATACTAAACCAGGACTAAATCAGGCCTAAACTAGGATTAAACCAGGATTTTTTGAGGATAGTCTAGGTAAGAGCTAAGAGTAGTATATAGTAATATAAATTATTCTGCCAACAACAAAATGTAAGGTTTAAAAGCCGCTAACTGTGTAGTTTAGACCTCTACAAACATGTTCTGCAGTGTCCCTGTATGTCAGATGTCTTCCCTGTATGTCAGATGCCCTACCTGTTTCTCCATGGGGTCTTATTCTGTGTAAAAGCTGCTAATTCTGTAGTTTAAGCCTCTACAAACATGTTCTGAAATGCATGGGATTCTCAGTTTTGTTTAGCGTAACCAGACATCCCTATTTACCCAGGACAGTCCCTGCAGATTTATCCCAAACCACTGATTTATCCCAGTTTTAGTCCAGAAATGTCCCGGGTGTCCGTCCTTTTGACCAATTTGATCCTTGTAAATGTAAAGGTAAAGCAAAGGGGCATTTGTTTAGATAAAATACAGAAATCTTAGTTGAAAATGACCGTAATAAGGCCGAGAAATGCACTCTGCTGCACTGACTGAAGTCCCTCAGACTATGACGGACCCAAATGAATGGAGAATGGACAATATTACGTGCTCTTTATACAGTTTTATTTATACTAACCATCCCAACCCAGGTGTGTCCCAGTTTTATTTTCAAAATATCTGGTCACCCTAGTTTAGTTTAAAACTCACATTCTAGTCTTCTCTCAAAAGTTAATGCTCCTGGACAGTTTTAAAATGTGAGCAAGAGCCTAGAATTAGCACAAACAACTTTATGACATGGTACAATGTAAATAATTAGCAATATCTGCTTTTAAAGATGCTGTCCCTGATTTTGACTGTCTTAAAAACCTGCACAATTAATGGTTTGAAGTGATCCTGATGATGAAGTTATAGCATGCTAACTGTGCACTTCCTGATTTTCGGAAAAACGCTTTTCTTAGAATTAGACGCAAACAGTGCACAGTGTTTTGACCTCAAGAACTGTTTATACAATATATCTGAAGGGATGCAACACAGAGTTTGCTCAAATACATGGAAAAATATTGAGTACAGAGCCTTAAATGTAAAAATGAGAGCAAATGAGGTTAGCAGAAACATGCTAATATATGCAGCTGGATTAGCATGCTAACATAGCCTGGATGGGGTCTTTACAAAACCATGTGTGACTGTTTCACATTGGTTCAGGCAAAATAAAGTGTGTATTCGCCGCAGCTGCACACGTGCTAAAAATATCCCCACACCCAGGTCTGTGTAAACAATAGAGCCTTGAGACATGCACGCTTTATTGTTTTATTCACATCATTGTGGTCCAAAAGTTTGAGGGCGGTGGAGGGTTAGCGCTGGTTCAGTTAGCTTTATCGCCTTAGCTCCGTTCAGGTTGATTTAACATGTGTTTGTGTAAAGAGGAAGAGGAGGAGGAGGAGCAGGGACACAGGGTCACAGATTTGGGTTTGGGTGAACTTTACTTTATGGTGTTTTGACCTTTTGTTTATTGAGAAAAGCCCAAGGCAAAATCTCCCATCCAATGTTAAATTATGTTAAACTAGATTCATGTTGATTCATAAACAGCCTAATCCTATTTTTGTGTTTTGACTGACAACCAAACTTTTTTTTTTTTTTTTTTTTTCTCAATACCCGCCTTCAAAAGTTATACTAATACTACAATAATACCAAATATATATGTCCAAATCCTATGAGCTTCTGAGATCTGACAAGATTGGGCAAGGACAAGGTGGTAAAAGTGAAATAACTAATGAATTAAAATGCATGTAATTAGTTTTGTCTTCACCATTGTGTCCTTTGGCAAGGCACATTAAAGGGCCTATATTAAGCTATTTTCTAATCTATATTATAATGTTTCCTCATCAAAAACATGACTGGAGTTATGTTTTGTTTCATTCACACATATTTAAAACAAAAACCCTGCATATTCAGGCTGAGTTCTTCTCTCAAACCGAAAAGACACTGTTCCACCTTGTGATGTCATCATGTGGTAATACAGGAAGTGCTCTACTGTCTTTTTAAACTCCATACACCTTCACTAGAATCATATAGATGATTTCAGCCCTGAAATGACCAATTTCTACTGAACAAAAGCTAAAATGTGGCTGTTAACATGAAAACTAGCACGTCATGACATCATAAGGTTGAACGGAGCATTTTGAGCTTTGGAGATGTAAACAGACTAATAATGCAGGATTATTCAAACATGTGTGAATGAAACACAACACAACTGCGGGTATGTTTTTGATGAGATAACAGCTTTCTAACATGGCATAAAACTCACAAGAGTCAATTTTACGTGATATAGGACATTTTAAGGAAGCGAGAAAGTCAGAAATATCTTGTGAAATTTAAGATTCTTGGTATCTGTTTTTTCGGCTGAGTGTCACATATACAGTAGAAACATACCTGAGGTGATTATGGCCACACTGGTCGACACAGTGAGTCAATCAGATGGATGGATTTAGCACAACTTTGACAGAGCCACTGCACCTTTAATAAGACATGGTACATTAAGGTATGGTCTGTATTCAGGTTATAGTGGTGGAATTGCTTACATTTGCAGTAAAAAAAAAAAAAAAAAGTTCTGCCTATCATAATTTGGACCAATTCAGCGTGAGGGACCACAGCAATTGTTCTGAGGGACGCATCTATTCCCCGGGTCATAGTTTGGACACCCCTTCACTATATTCTTACTCACAAATATATACACACACACTTTTCATATCTCTGTGCATACCCCCCGCCCCTCCGTCCCCCCTTCTCTTTGGGGAAAGCTGCCGTCTCAGCACCTCTCCCTGACAGCTCACGCTCCCGTCGGCCATGATGGGGTCAGAGGTCACTGGGGCGGAGCTATGACGCTGATGTAAACGGACAGATCTGACACAACTGTCTCACAGTCAGCCATGATCCTCCAAGACCTCACCAAGTCTATGTGAGAGACCAGGACTAGACCAGGATTAGACTAGGAGTAGGCCAAGGCTAGACCAGGGACCATTCTGACACTCTCTCACAGGCAGCCATGACTGCCAAGTCCTCACAAACTCTATGTGAGAGATAAGGTAGGACCAGGACTAAAGCAGGGACTAGACCTAGACCAGAACTAAACCTGGTTTAGACCAGGCCAGGTCCTGACCAGGTCTAAACCAGGGACCATTCTGAGACAACCTACTCACTGTCAAGCCATGATCCCCCAAGACCTTGGAGAGTCTATGTGAGAGACCAGGACTAGACCAGGGACCAGGGCTAGACTAGGAACCAGGACAAGGCCTGTGAGAGTCTATGTGAGAGATGAGACATGAACAGGACTAAACCAGAGACCAGGACTAAACCAAAGATCAGAACTAGACCAAGGACCAGGACTAAACCAGGGAACAGGACTAGACCAGAAATCAGGACTAGACCAGGGACCAGGACTAGACCAGGAACCAGGACTAAACCAAAGCTCAGGACTAAACCAGGGGCCAAGACTAGACCAGGGACCAAGAATAGACCAGGGACCAGGACTAAACCAGAGACCTGGACTAGACCAGGGACCAGCACTAAACCAAAAATCAGGACTAGACCAGGGGCCAAGACTAGGGACCAGGGACCAAGACTAAATGAGAGACCAGGACTAGACCAGGGACCAGGATTGGATCAGGGACCAGGACTAAACCAGAGACCAGGCCTAGACCAGGGACCTGAACTAGACTAGGGACCAGGATTAGACCTGGGACCAGGACTAAACCAGAGATCAGGACTGAACCAGGGACCTGGACTAGACTAGGGACCAGGACTAAACCAGAGACTAGAACCAGACCTGGGACCAAGACTAGACCTATGAGAGTCTATGTGACAGACCAGGACTAGACCAGGGACCAGGACTAGACCGGGGACCATTCTGACACAACTGTCTCGCAGTAAAATCATGATCCCAGAAGATGAGATGAGAGATGAGACGGGACCAGGACTAAACCAGGGCCGTCCAGCCATGATCCCCCAAGACCTCCAAGAGTCTATGGTCCGTATCTTACGAGCAGAGCAGTCACACAGCATTAAAAAGGTTTAGGGCATATACTTTATGAACTGCCTGCTGCCTACATGTAGCCTATTGTTGTTCAAAGTTCTTTTTAAATTTGTCTTGAATAATAATAGGCTTAAATATATTGATAGTCGTCAGATTGTCCTTTTACACAAATAGTAGATACATAATATGGAATAAAACTTTTAAGTAAGATAGTGGTGAGGGAACACCGTAACATGCTCATAAAAGTCAATTTTACAATGTATGTCCTCTTTAATATCGAGATTGAGAAAGTGGTGCCATTATTCAACCCCAAAGACGTCAGCTGAAAATTTTGCCATGAGATTAATATTTGTTTGTGGAGCCTGTCCCAAAAAAAGAATGATAAGGTTCAACTCTTGTGGAAGTTTAGAGATTTCTTTCAACAGTGACTTTCCCATAGAGTTACTGTATATAGGCCCCAGTTCTCCATCTGAAATGATGACATATGACAAACTATAGAATGCTGTGAAATGCTGTTGTACCAGTGTTAGGAGCGTGTGGGGGTATTTCTGACAGATGTCTTCATGTAGGATCACTGTGTTTGAGAAAGACTGGACATGTTTGAGAAATAAGAGACCAAACAGAGCCATGTACAGAGACGAGGAGCAGAGTGTGAGTACTCCGCACCCAGGAGACCTCCTCTGCTCTGACCTCAGCTGTCAGCGAGATATGAACACATCCAAATATGGCCCCGCTAAAGCACTGCAGCACAGAGCGTGGGGTATACACCGGGGACACAACAATACGAAACTTAAAGGCCCTGTACCCGATGTTTTTCCATGTTTTTGAGCAAAATATGTCTTGCCCCTGTACAGATGCATTATGTAAGCTGATCTTGAGGTCAAAATAAGTCTGCTGCGTTCTGTCTGCGTCTAATTATCAAGCATTTTATTGTCCGATAATCAAAACGTGTGCCCTAGTTTGGCCATTACTGTTGCTTTAACGTCAGAGTAATTTTAGGAGAACCATAAAGTAACAACCAGTCCAGATGCCTTATTTTGTCCATTTAGTGCACTGAGAACCATGTGGAAGCAACTGCCTCTAACCATTACACAGCTGTTTGGTGGCGGTGGTGGTAACATTTCCTCACTTACAGCTCCAGTATGTGACTTTTAAGATGAAAATTTTGACTAAAATAACAGTTAAATAAAATTGACAGATGCAGAGGAGCTCGAGTGTGTCTGAGTTTGTCCACTTCTGTATGTGGGTCTGTTTGTGACACTGTGGGGACTAAAAACTGTACAAACACCCATATTGTGGAGACAAAAAACAGGTCCCTCTTTTATTATTATTGTATGGTATAGGTTAAGGTTAGGCAGGTATTGACTATGGTTAAAGTTACGATTAGTTTCCAGGAAATGAATGGAGATCAATGTAATGTCCCCAACAAGCACAGAAACCCAACATGAGCGCGAGTGTGTGTGGGCACAGAGAGTGTGTTGTGTTTAAAGCCGTACGTCTGTGTGCTGTCTGGCTGTGTGTACTTGTGTAGTTGTGTGTCTGAGTGCATTGTGTTTAAAGGTGTGTTCCCAGAGGAGACATTAGCCTGAGAAAACAGGTCAGAGCCCAGGGTCACTGAGCTCTGCATAAGACTACACTATGTGAGAGGGAGAGGAGAGGAGAGAGGGAGGAGAGAGGAGGGGGAGTCACTGAGCTCTGCATACGACTACACTATGTGAGAGTGAGAGGAGAGGGAGGAAGGAGAGAGGGAGGAGGGAGAGAGGAGGGAGAGTCACTGAGCTCTGCATAAGAGTACACTATGTGAGAGGAGAGGAGAGGAGAGGAGAGAAGGAGGAGAGAGGGAGAGGGGGAGTCACTGAGCCCTGCATAAGACTACACTATGTGAGAAGAGATGAGAGGGAGAGAGGGAGTTTTCAAGGTATTTAATAAAAACATCTGTAATGGGATAAATACATGATTCAAGAAAACAAAGCAATGAAAGTTATCAGACAAGGCATACAGACTCCAGAGGTATACAGTATGTAACTGTTAAGGTCCCAGCCATTTTGCTCATTCCCCTTTTGCTAATACTTGGTTAAATAGTATAAATGGTGCATGAGAAGATATGTCCCCCTGCCCTGCTCTGTGAGTCCTTGCCCCAGATTGGAGGACTGTTTTTCGGCTTGTTCCTGGTTGGTTGCTGCTTCCTGGTCCCGTGCTTTAGGAAACTGTCCGCATGTGTTCAGGGCTCTGGGCCTTTGTGCTGACTTCTGTGTTCATGTGTCTCTTTAGTCTGTAGTGTCACACTGACTCTGTGTGTTGAGACACTTGTTTATTATCTGTGTCTCTTGTTTATGTCACTTATAGGTGACTCTGTGTCGTCCCTGAGGCTCTCGTCTTGTCAGCACTGATTTTGTTTTGTGTTTGAGATACAAAGTCTAAGCCTGTCGACTCTCATTGTTCTCATTTCACAACATTTATGTGTGTGCTGAACTCTCAAATATGAACGCCATATCCACTACTGACTATCAGAGAAGAGACTAAACACCTCAGAGGCAGATTACCTGGTCTAAGAGGAGCCTGAGGGGAACCTGCTGATGTTTGGGGATGTATTTTCATATATGGACACAGATTATTGTTGCTGGATTATTGTGATAGTCTATAGTCTAATCTGTATATTAAGGGGTTATAGTGTGAGTCTTCTACAGTCTAATCTGTATATTAAGGGGTTGTGTGTGAGTCTTCTACAGTCTAATCTGTATATTAAGGGGTTGTGTGTGAGCCTTCTGCAGTCTAATTTGTATATATTAAGGGGTTGTGTGTGAGTCTTCTACAGTCTAATCTGTATATTAAGGGGTTATAGCGTGAGTCTTCTACAGTCTAATCTGTATATTAAGGGGTTGTGTGTGAGTCTTCTATAGTCTAATCTGTATATTAAGGGGTTGTGTGTGAGTCTTCTACAGTCTAATCTATATATTAAGGGGTTGTGTGTGAGTCTTCTATAGTCTAATCTGTATATTAAGGGGTTGTGTGTGAGTCTTCTACAGTCTAATCTGTAGATTAAGGGGTTGTGTGTGAGTCTTCTACAGTCTAATCTGTATATTAAGGGGTTGTGTGTGAGTCTTCTACAGTCTAATCTATATATTAAGGGGTTATAGTGTGAGTCTTCTACAGCCTAATCTGTATATTAAGGGGTTGTGTGTGAGTCTTCTACAGTCTAATCTGTATATTAAGGGGTTGTGTGTGAGTCTTCTACAGTCTAATCTGTATATTAAGGGGTTGTGTGTGAGTCTTCTACAGTCTAACCTGTATATTAAGGGGTTGTGTGTGAGTCTTCTACAGTCTAATCTGTATATTAAGGGGTTATAGCGTGAGTCTTCTACAGTCTAATCTGTATATTAAGGGGTTGTGTGTGAGTCTTCTACAGTCTAATCTGTATATTAAAGGGTTATAGTGTCAGTCTTCTTTAGTCTAATCTGTATATTAAAGGGTTAGTGCTACGTTATCATTTATTGTGCCTTTATTTTGTTTTTTTTTTTTTTTTTTTTTTTTTTTTTTTGGGTCTTTTGGTTTTCTTGGTTACCCTTGGTTACCCTTATAAATTGCCACTTTGCTTTACCAGTTGTGATTACATTTTGTTAATGTACCTAACTTACTTACTTTTGTATATGCACACATCTTAATATGGCCCAGCTAAAACACTGCAGCACAGAGCGTGAGGTACACACAGGCGATGCAACAATACAAAACTTAAAGGGCTTGTACCACATTATTTTACATGTATTTGAGCAAAATCGTGTCTCGCCTCACTACAGATAAATATGTAAAACCACTCTTGATCTTAAAATAAGTCCACTGTGTTCTGTCTATATCTTATTTTAAAGTGTTTTTATTGTTGTATTGTAATCAGGATGTGTGGTAGCATGCTAGTTACTGTTACTGTCACAAGCATTTTGAATCAGTTCGGATGCTTTATTCTGTCCATTTAGTATGAGAACCAGGTCGAAGTCAATGCCTTTAACCATTACACAGCTGTTTAGTGTTTTTGATCACATTTGGTTAATTTACCTTTTACCTTCCTGTTTCTTAAAACACAACTTTGTTTTACCATTTTAACACCTTGCTCTTCGTTACCTCTGTGGCCCGAGCAGAGCGAGACATAACAGCATCTTTAAATGGATGAAAAAATGAGGGTTGAGCTGAGTACAGGAAGAAAATAATGAACTCTGGAGCTAACACCGAAATATCTGCTGTTTGCATCGCGTCACTGTATCAGTATTTCTCACCCAGTTCTGAATCCAGTTTTCATGAGTAGGACACGTTTGAGTTGAATAAGGATTGATTTAAAGCACAGATGGATGCATTATTTAGACTGTGTGTGAGTTGACGGGCAGTTTCTGTGGTAGTTCCTGGTTTAAGATTTGATTTGACAGACTTGCAAATATTTCACTTCATTTCAACAGTACAATATTTATACACACCTTAGGAGAATCTCCAAGCATCAGATTTCACAGTCAAACTATACATTTTACTTTTTTAAAAACAGAACTTATTCAAACTTTTTAAAATAAATGGTGCTGCTTTATTTTTTCAGATATTTGAATAAAATGTGTCTTGCCCCAGTAACGATGTATTGTATAATTGTATACAGAGGTCAAAATAAGTCAGCCGTGTACTGTCTGCATCTAATTACACACCATTTTATTGTCTGACAATCAGTACACTGTTAGCATGCTATTTGTTGTTTCACTCTGGTTGTGAAAAGTGCATATAAACTCATGGTTCTGAATGCATAAGGTAAGTGAGGAATAACTTTGGCCCACTGCAAACTGTTAAAATTAATTTGTTCAGTTTTTCATGTTTTTAAGACAGTAAAAAATCAGGTCTTTAATGCGGAATATTAAAGACAACACAATAATTCACATGGAGAGAAACGGGTAGTGAACCTGAAAATCTAAATTTGTATGTAACTATCATTATTTTATTTCAATTTTATGTCAATTCCAACTCAGTTCCAATTCATTCAATCCAATTCCAACTTAACATTCAGTTCATTTCAGTTCAATTCCCACTTAATATTCAATTAAATTCAGTTCAATTCAGTTCAATTCAGTTCAATTCATCCATTTCCAACTTAATATTCAATTCAATTCTGTTCAGTTCAATTCAGTTCAATTTAATCCAATTCCAACTTAATATTCAATTCAGTTCAATTCAGTCCAATTCCAACTTAATATTCAATTCACTTCAGTTCAGTTCAATTTAGTTCAATTCAATTAAATTCCACTTTCAAATCAATTTCAGTTCATTTAATTTAATTTATTTTCCATTCATCCCTACATTCATTCAAGCAGCATAAAAAGCGATTCACCTGTTCTCACTCTTTCTTTGTCTGATAGTCCTCTCTCCCTCTCTCTCTCTTTCTTTCTCTGTCTCTTTCTCTCTCCATCAGGGCCGTGTTAAACCTCATCTTTGGTTCTTTGTGTTTTTATCGACCGCGTGTCTCGGCCTCATGTTCACGTGTCAGTGTTGTACCATAAAACACGCCAGTCTTAGATCACGCTTCGCTTTTCCTCCGCTCCCCCTGTCAAACCCGCTTCACTCCGCAGCGCCGGGTAATTGGTTCTCTATGAAAGGCCCTCATTTGCATAATTACATAATGCCATGCTCCGTACTGCGTCTCGTGTGTCATTCATTCAACAGAGATTATAGACTGCGCACTTTGACACAAGACACGGCAGAAAAGAAACACAATTAGATTCACCATTTGTCAAAGAATGTTAAAGAGTAGAGGAATGAAAAGCAAAAAAAAGAGTGACTTGTACAGAGGAAGGGAGCGAATATATGGGGCAGAGGAGGAGTGAATATATGACGCAGAGGATGCAGAGGAGAGGGTCAGATGGAGCAGAGGATGTCAATGTTAAGGAATATGAATATTTGAGAAGTTTGGAAATTGTATCTCATAAATCTACAGACTTTCTTAACTTACTCAGAAAGTTGAGAGCTATTCGCCACGTCAAGGTGCCAAATGTCAAAGTTAAAAACATATATGAAGAAAAAACAAAAAAAAGGGAAAAAAAAGATTGAAAAAACGAAAATGACACATTTCCCCACAAGTTGGAGGCACTTCAGTCTGTTCAGCTGCTGTAACACCTTTTGACATTTAGTTCATCTTCATCTCTCTCTGTCTCTACTTCTCTCTTCACATTTCTCTCCTCACTTTGCTGCCCCCCCTTCCCCCCATCTCTCTCTGTCTCTCTGTCTTTGTTTCTGTTTCTCTCTCTCTCTCTCTCTCTCTCTGTGTCTTTGTTTCTCTCTCTGTCTCTCTCTGTCTTGGTCTCTCTCTGTGTCTCTCTCTGTCTATCTCCTTTTCTCTCTGTCTGTCTGTCTCTCTGTCTCTATCTGTCTCTGTTTCTCTCTGTCTGTCTCTCTCTCTCTCTCTTGTCTCTGTCTGTATCTCTCTGTGTCTCTCTGTCTCTTTCTATCTGCCTCTCTCTGTCTGTCTGTCTCTCTCTCTCTGTCTCTCTCTCTGTCTCTCTGTCTCTCTCTGTCTGTCTCTCTCTGTCTGTCTCTCTCTGTCTGTCTCTCTCTCTGTCTGTCTCTCTCTCTGTCTCTGTCTATCTCCGTCTCTGTCTGTCTCTCTGTCTCAGTCTGTCTTTCTGTCTCTCTCTGTCTCCCTCGGTCTGCCTCTCTCTCTCTCTCTCTCTCTCTCTCTCTCTGTCTCTCTTTGTTTGTATCTCTCTGTCTCTGTTTGTCTCTCTCTCTCTGTCTCTCTCTATCTCTCTGTCTCTCTCCATTTCCCTCTGTCTGTCTTTCTCTCTGTCTCTCTCTGTGTGTGTCTCTCTCTCCGTCTTTCTCACTCTCCATCTGATTAAACTGCTCTGTGAAGACCAAATTATATCTGCACAGCCAGACTTGTGAATGGGAAAAATAACTCCAGACATAGTTTTATACATATGAGTGAGGAACACTGTTGAATCTCAATTATAAATCCACCTAGAGAGGAACAAGTTTAGGGCTGCTCCAAGTAGGAACCAGCCTACCTATGTACTTAACGAAACGTACCAAAATACCATAGTTCGTTGCGTACCAACTTTGGGTTCCTTGGCTTTAAATGCCAGGGTCAATGGGCCAATACGTACACCGGACAAATGTAGCAGCACAGCCAACATCCTCCTCGTTGGTCCTGGCAAAAGCGTAAATGTGGAGTGTGTCTTAGTAATGTAAATGTAATCCAGGCGAGTCCGCTTAAAGTTCGTCATAATGCCCCTCTGCTCAGAAACCGCGTAGTCAAAGTGCAAACAAAATGCATATTCACTGCAGAGACGTCTTTGATATTATCATAGCTATTACGAAATTCAAGGATTAAAGATATTTTCTTAATAATATTGGTCATTAGTTTACACCTACAAAAGTACAGGCACCAGGCACAGGAACCGGTATTGGAAAGCAGGTATCGATAGTACTGGATGAAGAAGAGAGGGTTAATGGGCCAGAAGATGCAGAGAAGAGGGTCAAATGGAGCAGAGGATGCAAAGGATAAGGTCAGATGGGGCAGAGGATGAAGAGGAGAGGGTCAGATGGAGCAGAGGATGAAGAGGAGAGGGTCAGATGGAGCAGAGGATGAAGAGGAGAGGGTCAGGTGGAGCAGAGGATGCAGAGGATGAAAATAAATCTGTCCAAAAGTCTTAGTGTTTCTATTTAAATGTTGGACTTTGGAGTAAAAATTTTCAACTTTGCTCCTTTACAGAAGTTTGGGAGCGTTTAACTATTCTCCGGTCGCAAAGTTTTGTTAAAATATTTCCAAATGTGTTTTCTAAATGTGGTCTCCTGGGTGCTGTGTCTTGAGTTAGAGAATATTTGAAATGTAGAGGTTTATGATCTTAATAAAGTTAGTTTTAAAGAGCAGAGAAAGTCAAAAGCACACAGTGATAGTGCTGATGATGCAGGTCAGATATTGACTGGACACTGAGCCCAGGCGGACACAGGATTTTAATGATAAAATATGTAAACTCAAAATAAAAATAAACTTATTCCATCAGTTTAGATGAAGATTGTATCAGTTTGACTCTAACCTCATGCACGATCATGCATTAATATGGAAAACTTTATGTGGGATTCATAATTCTCAGTTTACATTTATCATTATTAACATTTTTATATTGCACCAAACTGCTAAATGGTGACACAATGCAAACATTAGCAAACACACCCAAATAAGTTTTAAATCAGACATATCATGCTTGTGTCTGCTCTATAGTTATAATCTGTGACACCTGGGTATCATTATGTTATCATTTTGACAATTTAAATTGGAATATTCATCTAAAACGACTTAATAAAAGAAACCGCTGACGACCGTGTTAGAAAACTGTGGTGCCCGATGGGAGCTGACATCGCCGTAAACATCATCACAAGCGCCGCATGCGGTCAGGCCCTCCTATGGAGAGCTGCAGACCCTGTTAGCGAGCAGATTTTTTTTCATTTGTACCAAAATGATGCAACACTGTTGAATCCTACGTATCACCGATTAAGAAAGTAAAATTAAGTTAAGTAAAGAACAATGCACTGGTGAAAACAGAGGTAGAGTGGAGGATTTGCGTCTTGAATACAGAAGTATAAAGATCACACAAACATGCATGAATCACTTTAAATACAACTTCAGAGGGTTAATGAGAAGAAAACTACTATAACATGGTTCAAATCTCTGAAAAGTCCATTGGCAGAATAGGCCTGCTTTATTATATTAGTATGGTCCTGTTAAGGTGTTATTAAGAGTTATTTTCAACAAAAAGTGAGTGACTAACTCAAAAACTGTTGGGTAATGGTAGCTAGCTTGTGACTGTAATACTATTTGAGATGGATCTGTTTAACAGTTGTACTTCCAGGTAAGTCAGTTCTTCATGTTCATATAAAGCTCAGTTTAAAGTCTAACTTGAGTAACATAACTTCAGACAGAGCAGTGCCTCCAGTTAGCATCACCCCCCCATGTTGATGAAGTATCAATAGGCCCCCAGCACAGTTTTTGATTTTTTGATTTTTTGATTTTTTTCACAGGCACAGCTGTGCAGTGGACAGAGGGTTAAAGTGAACTAAACCCTCACTGTGAGACAGCGCCCCCTCACTGTGTCCTCTGCTCTTAAAACTCTAGGGCTCCAGTCGCTCTGCCCTCCTCTCACTCTGCCGCTGTGTTATGTTTATGAAATATATATATATATAAAAAATACAATATAATTTAACTAAAGTCATTAACCCACAGTGACATTGCCTGAGGAGAGTCGTAACCATGGCGACCTCTGCAAAAATAAAACTCCATTCTCATCACTGTGTATGACTTCTACTGTGACCCGCTCTTAGTGCTATAATACAGAATAAGTGTCTAAAATATACCAGCTTTACGGGTTTATAGGTGCATTACGTAACTTTTCTGGTAGCGGTTCAACACTTGCTTGTCTCCATGGAGATGCTTTTTTTTTTGACTGGAATCAGAATGACTTCTGTTCAGTCAAAGAAGCCCAGAGCAGAGCAGGCCTCCTGTGTACATGTGAGTCACTCCAGTTTATCCCATCAACCCACAACATGCAGGATAGGTCACATCCTCCAGCTGAGGTCGTCCTGAGCAAGACTGGGTCCTACTGTTCCTGACAGGGTGAACCCAGAGACACTGAAGGATGGGTCAAATGCAGGTTCATGAAACACTAAAGAATGGGTCAAATGCAGGTTTAACCCAGAATCACTGAAATATGAATCAAGTGCATAGGACATGGGGGGGGACAAAAAGTGTACCTTAACATGTTAAAAAGTAAACCAAAGCATGGTGGAACAACTCGGTAAACTGCTGGGTCACTACTGCTAAATCTGCTAATACATCTGTCACTCTGTAGTGGCAGAAAACTTTTGAATGTACACTAAGTTTAATTTAGAAAACTAATAGGTTTAACAGAAGGCTGAAAATTTTATGAGGTGTGATGTCACAATCTGGAGCTACAGCATAAGGATATGTTCTATTAAAATTAGACGGAGATGTATCAGGCATGGTACATCACAGTAGTTGTTTTTTGAGATGTGTTTGCGAAAGTAGGAATTCTACACCAGCTGATGGATATTTGAGACTTAATGACACTGGAGCAGGTGGAGCAGCCTCCTCCCTCTCTCCCATGTGTCATCGCTGTATATTGCATGAACTTTCTATCTTTCTGTTTTTGAGTCAGTGATTTTCTGTACTTTTCGTGAGGCCATCTCCATGGAAACGCTGTGAATGCTGCAGGTGAAAAGTCTCGCCATCAATTTGTGCTTCGGCCTTTCTCTGAGAGCAGCGGCCTTGGACTCCATTGGGCTCTGTCGTCACGGAGACAGGATACCGGGCAGTGGCAGTCGTCACGGAGACACACGCTGTGATATTTTTTTTTTAATAAATGGCATAGTCTTGAAAATAAAATATACATTCTCCAAAAATGACATTGCAACCTCTTTTTGTGCAGTGTTTTTTTGTGACTCTATAGCGACAGAATGGACCTTGGATCTAATATAAACTATGGCCAAACCTCCTGGTCAAAACCTGGTCTCGTCTGATCTGATGGGAAACTGTTGTTGTGTCATTAAGCAAGACACTTCACACACATTGTAGTGACTGTATAATGCACTGTAAAGCATAAATCAAATGCATCTTTCTCCCTCTCTGTCTGACCCTCATGCTCCCTGGTCCATGTGTCCAGTCCAAAAGTCCTGTCCTAGTCCAGTCCTAGACCCGGCCTTGGTCTCGTTCCCTCTGTCCCCTCTGTCCTCTCGTAGAGCGACTGAGATCAATGGCATCTGTTGTCTGTCCCAAGCCCTCCGTGTGATCTATGAGCTGTGTGTCTGTATGTGTGTGTATGTGTGTATATGCATGTGTGTGTGTGTGTGTGTGTATATATGCATGTGTGTGTGTGTGTGTTTGTGTGTGTCTCTGTGTGTCTTTCTATGGACATCGCTGTGAAGCTAATTCATAATAATGACAGGAAGTGCTCCATCATCGCCAAATGTGGAGTCGTGGTTAGCAAAAAAAAGCGGAGAGGCTAACAGGGAGGGAGAAGGATAGGAGGAGAAGAGAGGAGTAAAGAGGAGGAGAGGACACGAGTAAAGAGGAGGAGAAGACAAGAGTAAAGAGGAGGAGAGGGCAGGAGTAAAGAGGAGGACAGGACAGGAGTAAAGAGGAGGAGAGGACAGGAGTAAAGAGGAGGAGAGGACAAGAGCACAGAGGAGGAGAGGACAGGAGTAAAGAGGAGGACAGGACAGAAGTAAAGAGGAGGAGAGGACAGGAGTAAAGAGGAGGAGAGGACAGGAGTAAAGAAAAGGAGAGGACAGGAGTAAAGAGGAGGAGAAGATAGGCGTAAAGAGGAGGAGAAGATAGGAGTAAAGAGGAGGAGAGGACAGGAGTAAAGAGAAGGAGAGGACAGGAACACAGAGGAGGAGAGGACAGGAGTAAAGAGGAGGAGAGGACATGAGTAAAGAGGAGGAGAGGACATGAGTAAAGAGGAGGAGAGGACACGAGCACAGAGGAGGAGAGGACACGAGCACAGAAGAGGAGAGGACAGGAGTAAATAGGAGGAAAGAACACGAGTAAAGAGGAGGAAAGGACAGGAGTAAGGAGGAGGAGAGGACAGGAGTAAAGAAGCCCTCCTGTGCTATCTTTACTTCACGGAATAAGGACTGAGCCAGGATTGTGTTGCCAAATCTTCTTGTCAACGCCTGATCTCATCTGATCTCTGAAGCTAAGTAGGGCCGGGCCTGGTTAGTACTTGGATGGGAGACTGCTCCGAATACCAGGTGCCAGAGTGGGGCAGAAGTGGCAAAAAAAAAATAAAATAAAAATCCCCCCCAAAAAACCCTGTTGTGCGCTTGGGCAAGACACTTCACCCACCTATGGTCTCTGGTGTGTGTGTGTTTGTGGCAGCCTCACTTCCATAAGTCTACCCCAGGGCAGCTGTGACTATAATAGAAGTTTACCGCAATTAAATGTCGAGTGAATGCAAAATGACTACAGCGGTTTGTTTTGACAGTTTTTTGAAGCCCATAAACAACAACAATACTTAAAATGCAAGGTATGGTAAGGTAAAAACATGAACCAGGAATGAAACCTGGGCTCTTCTTGCTGTGAGAGAGAGTTCTAAGCACTCAGCCACAGAAACAAAAAAAGAGATAAAGTGACCATGAGGATCCTTGAGTGAAAATAAGTGAGTACAGTGTTTGTGAGAAGACAGCAGACAGATGGAGGGATGAGAGCGCTGATAATTCCTCCGCAGCAGACGACAAAATGATGGCATGAAAAATAATGGAGCGATTCATATTGTCCCAGCACCGCGTGACATTCAAAACAGCACATTTATTATCCTGTCAGTCACCCACAAGCAATACACCAACGAAACAAGGAGGCTAACCCACAACCTCCTGATACTGAGAGGAGGAGACAGGATAACCACTCTGCTGCAGTGACACAGAGAGGACGTGCACGCTCCACTCAGAGAGATCAGGAGTCTAACCCACAACCTCCTTATACTGAGAGGAGGAGACAGGATAACCACTTTTCAAACCAAGAAATCCAACAGATTTTAATAGAATATTCCAGTTCCAAAGGGACAATTATTTTTCTCCTTGAGTAAGATTATCATGAATTTATCATGTCTTTCCTAATTAAAATAAATTAATTTTCTCATTTATTTCAACCCCACTGTGTATTTAGCACGTTCTAATGGGCCAATATTTTCACCAAAAAATGCAGAAGAATTCAAGGTTATAAATATTTTGTAAATCCAAAATCTGGACTTTAAAGATGGGATATTTGACGTCTATGGGGCATTAACGGCTGACACATAACATATTTAGATCACCACCTTTTATTGTTTTGAAAATGCTATATTTATAATACCTTTTCCTTAAAATGAAACGTCATGTTACCTTTTGCTGTCTCGCAGATTTTTTTTTTTTTTTTTTTTTTTTTGTGCAATTTTGCATGCTTTTTTACAGTGTATGAACATGCATTGTGTTCTGCATCCTGATTGGCTAAGGGACTGTAGACCATTGTGTTCTGCATCCTGATTGGCTAAGGGACTATAGACCATTGTGTTCTGCGTCCTGATTGGCTGAGGGACTGTGGACCATTGTCCATCAGTCTCCTCTTTGCTGTGTCTCCTGTACAGTACAGAATGTGTTCAGACAAATTCACATAAATGTTCGGTCGCAGTGTGACTCTGAAGTGCTGTCTGGTTGAAAGTTTTCTCCCCGACAAAACCCACAATGACACGTTCTGCACCGACAAACTTCAGAAACGCTTTGGACTTAAAAGTGTTTCTGTGCACTGAGAGGCGCCTCGAAGGTTTAAACTTTGAGAGTGTTTAAACAAGAGAGAAATGTCAGAAAATGTTAATGCCCATGTGAGAAAAGTGTATAAAGTGTGTGGTGAGGGGTTTTACAACCTTAAAAGATATAGAATAATTGTAAAAAATAAAGCTGACTACTTTGCGGATTTCGTGTACTGTTGGTTATTTATAGAACGTAACCCCTGAGATAGGGACCATTGTAGTAGGTTCTTAATTCAAATTTGCAAGGTAAGTTTGTGTTCTGAAATGAGCCAATGGAGAAGACAGAGCAGCACTTGTACTCTACCACTGGATGATGTCACAAGGTGAATCAGAGTGTTGTGAGCTAAGCAGCGGGATTACCACAGGATTACTGATTACTGCGTGAGTGAAACTAAACACAACTCAAGGGATGTTGTTGAAGAGATAACTACATTAAAAGCTCCGTACAATTAATTCAGCAGAATAAGCATTTTAAAGGTGCACTGTGTAACTTTAATCATCACCTGCTCTCTTTCCAAGGAGATGTGAAAGCTTTTTCTGGACTGTTCCTCAATAAGGCGATGAGCTTCTCTGTCTTCTTGGAGACATGCAGGTGGTGACTTGGACATGTTACAAGTCAGATCTATGGAGAGGTGACCCTGCTCACAGTAAGGATGCATCTTTTTCAATTTATTAGTGAGCAATAAAACCTAATGTAACCAACCCCAGCATAATGATTCTTGCCCCAGCACAGATATATTGCAGGTCAGCTCTTGAGGTTAGTCTGCTGTCTCCTGTGTGCCTCCTGTTCTGAAAAGTGCTAATAAACTCATCATGGTGAATACTGAGGATGTTCTGAATGCATAAGGTAAGTGAGGAATAACTTTGGACCACTGCAAACTGTTCTGTTTTTCACTTTTTTAAGACAGTATCAGGTAAATAAATGGCAAACAGATCTATGAGTTTAATCACATCACCATGGAGACAAGACTCTCCACCAGAAAAGTTACACAGTACACTTTAAAACAGTCATTTGAATTCTCACTGATCAGTCTTTAATTTACCATGACGGTGACTTCAGGCTAACCTCTTGTGCATTAAAAGCTGATATTTACCTGAAGACGTGAGGGGGAAGTGAATGTGAACGCTCACACACTTGGGCTGAGTCTCTGTTTAAACGCAGCATGTGGATTTGTGTTCCTAAAGTGAAGCGCAAACTTTAAAGTGATTTGGTGTGATCCTGCAAAAGCCCTCACAGATATTTAAGGATGAACTGCTGGTGCATGTGAATGAGACAGGATGAGACGAGGAGCAGATGTGTGTGGAAGTCAAACAGGGTCTCATCTCAGGGTCTTAATGACAAGTACACACCTGGTTTAGACCTGAATGTATGTTTAAACTGGCAACCGACATCACCCAAATATAACTAAGGTCTTGTTAAAGCCTCAGAATGTAACTATTTAGTCAAAAAATAGACTAGAATAAGCATGTTTTTTTTTTTCTTTGGTTGTATTTTTTGCACTAAAAAACATGCATCCTTACTGTAAGTGGGCTTGCATCTCCACAAACCTGGCTCCTCATCTCCTGCTTGTATCCATGGAAATGTTCCTTCAGTTATAATTACCCACAGTATGGCATAAAACATCTCTATCTCCATGGAGAATGTCGTAAAAGTATGGTTTTAACTTTCTGTGTCCATGGAATCATGCAGGTGACGTGCCACCTCTAAAGCTAGTATACTTTGAGTTTATTGTCTTTTCTGCATTTATGTCACTTCTCTGAGCCTCGTCTGAACCTGTCTTTATGTAATTCATGGGGTCTGCATCGGATGTACAACTTTTAAATCTTCAGTAGCTCCTTTAATTCTTAAGTTATACTCACCAAATTTTAGCAGTAGGTAAACTCAACTTTCTGAGATTTTTGGCAATATATACGGTTATAATTGTTCACTTACACTTGAACTTATCACTACTTAAACTAGGGGAAGTAAAAATTACCTATTTTTTTTTTAATATTGTTTGTCCAAGTGTCCACCATTTTCTGTTTTGCACTGAATAGCCTGATCCAACACACTTTACATAACATTTGAAAGCATTTCCAGGCTTATGGCTCTTATTTGATCCTCGATATTATGTTTTAAGTTGTTTATTGTCTGAGGTTTATTCACAAACACCCATTCTTTAAGAAGCCCCGCAGGAAGAAATTGGGACTAGTCAGGTCTGTGGAGGTCACATACTGCCCCCTGTCTTTGAAAATGACTTATTATTCCATGTGACTCAAAGTACCACTGTACAATGAGGGTTCGTTCCTCAGTGCTATATTTGCTCATATTAATGTCGGAAGGGTCGTTCTAAATGCTCTGAAAAAATTCAAGAAAAATATTTAGAAACAAAAGAGTTATGCATTTTTTTCAACTGTCAGTGACTTTTGGGCCAGATTAAACTATTCTACTGGCTTTTTTGTTATTACGAGACAATATGAAGTCAAAACAAGCTGATCCTAACGTGCTAGCTTTGTTGGCTCACTGGAAATATGACGATGATGAAATAATTTATTTTCTGTTTATATCTGTTTTTTTCTGACCTCTCTGCCTCTTTCTCTCTCTATCTCGTTCTCCCCTTTCTACTCTTTCTCTCTTTTTCATCTTTCTCTCTTGTCCTCTTTTCCTCTCTCACTCCTCCTCTCCTCCTCCTTTCATCTTTACATTCATTTGTGTAATCATTCCAGTACAATCTTCTATAGTGAATGTATTCGTCTTAATTACGGGCAGTATCGGTTCGTTAACATGGCAGAGGATTAGTCAAACTCAGACAAACACTCGGCTTTTCTAATGATCGGCACGGAGACACAATCAACATTATTCATTTGTCATTACAGGTTACTCTGCATATCCGGCTCAATTAATCAATGACTGAAGTGGCCTGTGTAACGTCTGATAATAGATTTATTTGAGTAACTTTTTTGAGTTGGTGGGTTGAGGGGGTTGGGTTGAGGGGGGTTCCTTTCTTCCCTTTTTTCCTTCCTTTCTTTTCTTCCCACTTTTCTTTTTTTTTTCTTTTTTTTCTTTTTAGGTCAGTCTTAAATGTAATTATGTTAAGTATGTTTAAGTGTGTGATCCCTGTGTGTGTGTCAGATGCCCTCCCATAGTCCTATATCCTACTATACAGTGATGCGCTAAAGTGTGAGTTAGGAACAAGTTATAGTTATATCTGTGTAAACCCTCAGTTGTCCAGGACTGATCCATACAAAATATGAAGTTAAAATGTGTCAACTGGACAAATAGATTAGATTAATAGATTAGAAATAGATTAGATTATTATTATATAGGTTACAATTTAAATAACTACTTCTTCCTTTTGCAGTTTGAAGATAATCCCTATGCTTTAAAGACGACATATTGTGCTTGAGTCTGCTATATAGTTTTAGTCTATGACACCTGTGGATAATTTGCAATTTAAATCGCAATATTAATCTGAACTGGGTTAATAAAAAAAAAGCAAGTCTGCTGATTTTGTGGAAAAGTGCGGTGCTCAATGAGAGCTGACATCGCCGTAAAAGTCATCACCACAAAACGCCACATGCTGTTAACTCCCCCTATGGATAGCTGCAGATTAAAAAAAAAAAAAAAAATTTATACTAAAATGACTCGACAACATTACAGAATCCTTCACGTATCAGCATTTAAGAAAATAAAATTGGACAACAAAGTAAGTACGTCACAATGGGCGTGTACGGGTGGAGGTGAAAACAGGGATTAATCTGCAAAATGGTGTCTTGAAAATGAATGATTAAATCTTGCGCAAACAAGAACTAATCACTCTAAATACAATTTTGAGGGCATAAATGAGAAGGGAAACAGCTGGTGAAAAGCTCTGAAAAGCTGATTTTGTTGTTTTAAAGATCTGCTCTAGGCTACAGTAATACAGAGCAGAAATTCCAAATGCATTCTTAAAAAAAAAAAAAAAAAATCTGCCTTTCCATCTTCTGCATCTGCACCATTACAAACTGCTTTGGAGGAGTTGACATTTGGAAGTCAAACTCGGCGCACTCACATCTCTGCATCTCCTCCATCAGATTTAGTAAGCTTATAAAAGACAATGTGCCGCTAAATGCCAGAACGCGCTTGCCTCTATCCATAGCTTCAGATCTGTACGTGTCTGGAGGAGGGAATAAAAACTCTATTTGAATTGCTCTGCTGTGGGCGAATTAGCCCTAGGTCGTATAAATATTAGCATGATGTATGTCAGCATGGCAGCTAATATGGAGCATTCGTTTAGCCTGACCTTTGCAGAAGAGCAGGGAGGGTCTAAACAGTGCAAGAGAAGGAGCAGCCATTTCGTTTGATTATATTTTATTTTGTGTGTAAATGAGTTTTGGTGAAGGAACATTTCTCTGCCAAGCACTGACTGTACTTTTAGCATTCACACAGTTTGGTCCACAGGGAACATTGAAGCCTGAAAAGATTGGTTCATTAAAAAGTGGATTTCATATTTTTAAAACAGAAAATGTTTTAGCCCAAGGAAGAAATTTGTGTGACTAAGTGGTGGCACATTATGGCTGTGTTCACTTGTGCACATCTCATAAAAACTAGGACTAAACTGGGACTAACTGGGACATTGCACACAGCTAAATATAAAAAAAAAAAAGAGAGATATTGCGAAAATACTCCAACAGGCATGAATGACATCTAAAACCTCTTCAGGCATGTTTTTTCAAGATGGTAGTAAACAAAAAAAATAAATACATTTTGCTTTAAACGTCTTTTATGGCATGTGTCTGGGCCCAGTAAACCCACTCAGATTCATGAAGAACAAGCACATTCCACACATTCCAGGGTTCGAACCTTGATTCTTCTGGCTGTGAGGCAAAAGGACTAACCACTCTGCCACTGTGCTAGTAATTAAGTACTCCCGCCCCCAGACTCAACAGAAAATAGTGCATGATAAAAATCTATGCTCACTGTAAGCCACTTTTACACTGACACTAAAGCAGGATGGTCCCCCAGTGACGGCTGTTCAGGACACACTTAGAAATATTACATTAAAAAGGGGTTAATATGCAAAATCGTTCAAAAGCATGCCTGAAGAGGTTTTAAATGTCATCCATGCATGTTTGAGTATTTTAGCGATCTCTCCCGGGACCTATTCAAACCCTCCTTATGGTTAGCTGCAAGATTCTGTGCAATGCTCCGGCCACAAGCCCAAGTAATCCATGCTCCTGCACGACAATTCTCTATAAATCTACACAAACATGATACAAAACTGTACACAGGAACTTGACAAACCTGATGCGATGTGCAGTAGTTTGCAGGCGGATTGTGTTGTGATGTTGCTCTGAAGGGGGAGTGACTTAGTGATGGGAGAGTATCAAAAACAAAACTTATAAATAATCAATCAGACACATGTTAAAGAAGCACTATGTAACTTTCTGCTGGAGGTCTGCTACTTGCCTGTCTCCAAAATAGTTAAATAGTGCATAATACAGACTGAGGTTTGATTTATTGAGTGATAAGTTAAGATTCAGTTTCCATTTTGAGGACTTTTGCCCATTCAAAAGATAGGAAGGATAGGAACGCTCCCAATTTTCCATCACTCACTAACAATTTGTAAGTTTGTTGTGACTCTCCTCTGGCTTCTCTGTCCAGTCCTCCTCCTGTCAGCTGCACTTAGCACCAACAAGCTCTAACCACTTCGTTTAAGCCTCCACTGTTAAGTTTACACACTCTGGTGAAATGGAACTGAGTGTGTGTGATGGCAGAGGTTTGACTGACAGCTGCAGAGATGGACACAGAGTGACAAACGCCTGTGGTTACGACACTTGTCCAGTAGACTTTATTATCACTGTAAATGATTCAGACAATAGTTTAAGTCCCTGTACAACATTTTCATCCATGTATCTGAGCAAAATGTTTCTTCATCCAGTACTGATATATCATATAAGAAGCTTGATTTCAAAATAAGTACAAAAAACTGTCAGAAAAATGTGTTCCTTGTGTGAATAGGCTCTGAATGCTAGAAAGGTCACTGTGTCTCAGAGCTAACAGTTACTTTTATTAAAATTGGAAAACATAAAATAAACAACCTAGTAAAATGTTAATTAATTAAAAGACCCTATTAGTATTTATTTAATACTATTATTTTTTTATATATAGTATACCTTGGGATCCCACCGGAGGATTTCGAGGACGTGTCTGGGGTGGGGGAAGTCTGGGAGTCCCTGCTTAGACTGCTGCCCCCGGGACCCCGCCCCGGATAAGAGGAAGAAGATGAATGGATGGATATAGACTACTTCAGTTTGTGGCATTGCTTTAAAGTTTATTATGCCTCAAAATTAACATTACCACCACTGTATTCATTAAGTACAAGTATATAAGTAAGTATATAACAGAAAGTATATGTATTTAAAAAGAAATAGAAAAAAGAAATAGAAGAAATAGAAAGAAATAGAAAAGAAATAGAAAGATAGAAAGAAATAGAAAAAAGCAGAAAGTAAAAGTATATAAGTATATAAGTAAGTATATAACATAAGTATAAGTTAAGTATTCATTTTAATAGTGTAGTTTTTAAAATGTTGTCAGTGGCATCCTCCTGCAGCTGAAAAAAACAAAAAAAAAAAAAAAAAAAAACAGAGATAAAACTTAACAGAAAAAAAGTGATGCTAACTTTGAGGCTGCACAGAGCCAGTTGTCTCTGCATTTACGATGGAGTTTTGTGTGTGTTTTGACTGGTGTAAAACTATGATTAATACTTGCCACAGGTACTATCACGGAACATAAAACAATAAAACACAAGAGCTCCGATCAGAAACATGACACAACCCAAACACACAGACACATGTTACGGCTTTATTTCACGGTTATTGTATTGTCCCGTTTTGACGTGCTGACCTTCAAATGTCAAAGGGGGCGCTGCACATAAATAAGAATCATTTCATCACAGTATGAGGGATGTGGGTTTGTACAAGGACCAATATTAACAAGGGCCGCTAGCTTGAGCAGCTGTTCGTTGGGCCCTCTTAGGCTTAATTTAAATTATGAGGAGAACTGCCAAAGGAATTCCATTACATCAAGTGGAAAGGCTTGATATATATTTATAGTTCTGTAAAAACTTGGTTAAGCCCATACCTTGATCTCAATAATGGAAGCATGTTTGGGCCTTAGCACTAGGAAGGAGCTAGGGAACGAGAAAGGAAATGAGAAAAGAGACCAGCTGGGAGACAGTGAGAGAAGAGATGAGAAACGAGGCACGCTAGGAGACGAGAAAGGGGACAAGAAAAGAGCCGAGCTAGGAGACCAGCTGAGAGACAAGCTAGGAGACAATCTAGGAGACAAGAATGGAAACAAGAAAAGAGACGAGCTAGGAGGCGAGCTAGGTGATGAGCTGGGTGGTGAGAAAAAAAATGACAAGAAAGGAGATGAGCTAGGAGACAAGCAAGGAGACCAGCTAGGAGATGATAAAGGAAACGAGGTAGGAGATGAGCCCAGAGACAAGCAAGGGGACCAGCTAGGAGACGAGAAAGGAAGCAAGAAAGGAGACAAGCTAAAAGACGAGATAGGCGACGAAAATGGCTGGTGATGCCTGGTTGGTACTTGGATGGGAGATTGCGGTGTGGCAACCATGGCTTTATTACAAACTGTTCTTATGTCCTTTGGCAAGACACTTCACCCACCTTGCTTAGTGTGTGAGTGGGTGTTGGTGGTGGTCTGAGGGCACAGATTGGCAGCCTCATTTCGATCAGTCCGTCCCATGGCAGCTGTGACTACAAAAGTAACTTATCAAACAAGTGCAGAGTGAATGTATAATGCACCAAATTGTGACGCAACTTTGAGTGTTTGAAGTACACAGAGAGTACAGTTACACGAGTCACCACCATTTATACTCACGTTAAAGTAAAAGTATTGCATAAAAGCAAAAGTATCTCTCGCATATCTGAGGTCTTATAAAATTTGAAATGTAGTGATTGTGATAAAGATTTGTACTGAATTTTGTTCAGCAAAAACAACAATTTTTGCTGTTTTTATTTGTATATTTTTGTTTACTCAGTTAAAACGTGTTAAAAGGAAACCCCTCAGTGTTCTCAGCAGGTCTCAAACTATAAAAAAAAACTTTTCAGTCTTATTCAAAAATGTATCGGAGTAGAAGGTACAGATACTGCTCTCAAATGTAGTCAAGTAAAAGTGAAAAATATCCACTGGAAAATCTACTTAAGTAAAGTACAGATACCTACCTAAAATGCATACTTACTTACAGTACAGTACAGTATGTCACTTGCTTGTTGGACTGTATTGTTAATAATACATACAGTACCTTATAATTATGTACAGATGCAGATCTGTATTCTGAGTGTGTATTAGACATCATGTTATGTTATTCCCCCTGTCTGTTTAAAGAGTCTTTCCAATTAGCATTTAGCATTGATCCATGACACAAGCTAAGTGAACATGACCAATGAGAGAGAGAAACAGAGGAGAGAAGGAGAAAGGGAGAAGAAAAACGACAGGGAAAGAGAGGAAAAGAGAGAAGCAAAGAAACAGAGAGTTAGGGGGAGAAAGACGGGTAGGTGTAGAGAGAGAGGTAGAGAGAAGAGAGAGAGAGAGAGAGAGAGAGAAGAAAAATGACAAGGGGATAGAGGTGGGGGTATAAAAAAGTAGGAAGAAGGGAGAGAGAGAAAGAGATAAACGATGGGGAGAAAGAAAGAAGAGAGAGATGACGGGAAAGAGAAGGAGAGAGCAGATGAGGAGATAGGAGAGACACAGGGCTAAGAGAGAGAGAGGGAGGGGGTTTGTAGGTAGAGAGAAAAAAAGGGGAGAAAGAGAAACAGAGGAGAGAAAGGAGAGACAGAAACCCCAACAAGGCATCTCACTGCAGGGGACAGGCTGACACAGGCACAGAGCACAGGGCATAATTAGAGAGAGTGAACAAGGCTACGACAGGCGAGGAGCTAGGAAACGAGGAAGGAGACAGGCAAGGAGACGAGAAAAGGAAACAAGGTAGAAGACGAGAAAGGAGACAAGGTAGGAGATGAACGAGGAGACGAGCTAGGAGTCGAGAAAGGAGACCAGCTAGGAGATGAGAAAGGAGACGAGGTAGGAGACAAAGTAGGAGATGAGGTACAAGATGATGTAGGAAATGAGCAAGAAGACAAGCTAGAAGGCAAACTAGGAGACAAGCTAGGAGATAAGTTAGGAAGCAAGCTAGGAGACGAGCAAGCAGTCGAGCTAGGAGGCAAGCTAGGAGTTGAGCTAGTAGTTGAGCTATGAGTTGAGCTAGGAGACAGAGCTAGGAGATGAGGAGAGAAAAGATGAGAAAGGAGGCAAGAAAGGAGACAACGTAGGAATTGAGGTAGGAGGTGAGCTAGGAGGCGAGAAAAGATATGAGCTAGGAGACGAGAAAGGAGGTGAGGAGACAAGAAAGGAGACAAGGTAGGAGACAAGAAAGAAGGTGATCTAGAGATGAGCTAGGAGACGAGCCATGAGACGGGCCTGGAGACAAGGTAGGAGACAAGGAGAGAAGAGACAAGTTAGGAGGCGAGATAGGAGGCAAGATAGGAAACAAACAAGGGCACGAGCTAGGAGACAAGCAAGGAGACTAGGAGACAGGAAAAAAGAAAGGAGACAAGCTAGGAGATGAGCTAAGAGATGAGCTAGGAGACAAGGTAAGAGACGGGCAAGAAGACAAGCTAGGTGGCGAGCTAGGAGACCCGCTAGGAAACCAACTAGGAGGCGAGGAGAGAGGAGAAGAGAGAGGAAGCAGCCCGGGAGCGAGGGACACTGGGTAATTGGCGCACCTGTCCGCGAGGGCTAAAGACAGCTCTGTTCTGACGTGGGAAAGAAGAAAATACCAAAATATAAACTTGGTGCTCTGTGTATAAGTATGAGGATTGTGCTGCCATTGAACAGACCAGAACATGCAGAGCTGACAACCACAGGACATTTTTAGTCCAGCCGTGACAACACTTTTGAGGCAAGTCGTGAAATATGCAGGAGAAAGTTGGCCAAAGATTTCTACATGAAGCAAACGTCATCTGTATATTTAGGTCTGATCTAATCCCTGTTCATACTAAAGAAAGACAAAGATAAAGTTAGCACAAATGAAGCAGGACAGAAAGGAGTTGGCCTTACTCAGAGGAGGAGACATGGTAACACAGGGAAAACATGAACTCAGAAAGATTAGGAGTCTAACCCACACATGGTCCCTTCTCCCCTAACCACACCATAACATCATTTGAACAAGCCTTTTGACCTGCCCCCCATCTCATTCCAACACTCCAGCCGGATGCAGGGGATGGCGAGGGCAGAGGACAGGGATGGACCTGCAGGAGGATGGGGCATCTGACACACCGGGATACCTGATTATGGGAGGACATCCTGCACAGGGGTACAGGAGGATGACATGAGATCTGACGCACAGGGATATGGGATTATGGCAGGGCATCTGACACAGTCCTCCCCTCCCACACTGCTGTGTAGACCTTGTATTTTCTCACCCCCACAGAGGCTGACGCTGCTCTAGCACAAACTTCAGACATGAACAAAACTCACATGACAACAATAGAGACAGATGCACTGCTCCACAATGTGCACACAGATACACTACACACATATACTACACAGATACACTCACACATATACTCAGAGGAGACTACACACATGGTATACACAGGGAAACAAACACACACAGATACACACACATATAGTACACAGATACACTACACACCATATACTACACAAGATACACAGATACACTACACACATATAGTACACAGATACAACACACATACAGTACACACCACGACACCCATTCTCAGATACACTACACACATATTCTAACCACACACCATAACATCATTTGACAGACTTTTGACCTGCCCCCCCATCTCATTCCAACACTACAGGGATGCAGGAGGATGGGAGGGCATCTGACACACAGGGATACCGGATTATGGGAGGACATCCTGCACAGGGGTACAGGAGGATGACATGAGATCTGACGCACAGGGATATAGGATTATGGCAGGGCATCTGACACAGTCCTCCCCTCCCACACTGCTGTAGACCTTGTATATTTCTCACCCCCACAGAGGCTGACGCTGCTCTGGGCTCTGGGCCAAACTTCAGACATGAACAAACTCACATGAAACAATAGAGAAACACAGGAGCAGTCTGGCTCTGCTCCAGAATGTGCACACAGATACACTACACACATACACTACACAGATACACTACACACATACACTACACACATACACTACACACATACACTACACAGATACACTACACACATACACTACACAGATACACTATACACACATACTACACAGATACACTACACATATACTACACAGATACACTACACACATACACTACACAGATACACTACTACACACATATACTACACAGATACACTACACACACATACACTACACAGATACACTACACACATACACTACACAGATACACTACACACATATACTACACAGATACACTACACACATATACTACACAGATACACTACACACATACAGTACACAGATACACTACACACATATACTACACAGATACACTACACACATATACTACACAGATACACTACACACATATACTACACAGATACACTACACACTACTACACAGATACACTATAGTACACAGATACACGACACACATACAGTACACAGATACACTACACACATATACTACACAGATAAACTACACACATACACTACACAGATACACTACACACACACACTACACACATACACTACACACATACACTACACAGATACACTACACAGATACACTACACTGATACACTACACACATATACACTACACACATACACTACACACATACAATACCCCGATACACTACACACATACACTACACAGACACACATACGCTGCACACATATACAGTACACAGATACACTACACACATACACTACACAAATACGCTACACGCATATGCTACACACTTACACTACACGTATACACTACACAAATACACTAAAGAGGTATACTACACAGATACACTACACACACTACACACATACAGTACATAGATACACTACACACATACACCACATAGATACACTATACAGATACACTACACACATACAGTACACACATACACTACAAAGACACACATAAATGTTGTCTACCATTGATCATGTTCTACCTGCAAATCCAGAATCACATCTTTGTGTATTTTTTGTGGATACTTTGCAGCTGATGTTATTAACATTCCCAGGGGGTGTGATCCTAACTGTAGGCACTGCTCTATCTGGGGTTTGTTAGACTTTGATTTAAGCTTCATTTGAACACAATCTGACCAGAAAGAGCTGTTTTAGTTGGAACTACAGTGGGTGGCCTGATTTGTGCTGTGAAACAAGTCCCTCTAGCTAGCATTAGCCAACAGTTTTTCAGTTAGTCACTCTCACCTTCTTTGTTGAACTTCAAACAGCTAAACAGGATCATAAGCTCTGATATTGATCACAGGCTCCTGAAAAAGAGCTGTCGAAATTCATTTTGTATTTTAACTCTTTGACAGTGTCTCTAATGCGCTCTTTGGTAACCACTGAACATTCCACCATAGAGATACATGTAGAACACCCCCACCGTGATGTCACTGCAAAGTATCAGTTCACCATATACCGGAAGTTGCCATGGGAGCCACAGTCATCATTGGGGTTGTATTATTTTGCATGGAGTGGCCGATCTCACAACAAATAAGTTATGGACTTGTTGGTCAAATAAACTTTGAACATTTTACACATATCAACCTACTTTGTGTCATATTTTACCAGCAAAACTCATCTTCTCCATTGGAATGAATGGCCACCCACAGTCAGTACAGTATACAGAAGTGGACTAAGTGAGTTCCATGTCACCCATAGCATTTATCTCCAGTCAAATTAACCTCATCAAGGCGAGCAGTTACATTGGCCAATTTGGAGCAGGGTTCCATATTTGGAACTCTGATTGCAAGTACATTGAACACATTACTCCCACTCTTAAGTCACTACATTGGCTCCCTGTAACATCCCGGATTGAGTACAAAATTCTACTGATGACCAATAAATGCATTACTGGACAGGCACCACTATAATTACAAGACTTTATCACCGTACAGTCTTCTAACCGCACCCTCAGATCCGCAGGCAGCATGCTCCTCCAGGTCCCGCCCACCAGGCTCCGTACAATGGCGGACCGAGCTTTCTCCTCAACTGCACCGCGACTGTGGAACTGTCTCCCTCTCCAACTGAGAGCCACGCAGAGCCTGGACGTTTTTAAAGCAAATTTAAAGACATTTTTATGTAGAAAAGACATTTTTATGTAGAAAAGCCTTTTTGACAATTAGTGTTTTAATGATGTTTTTAGCTTTTTGACAATTTGTATTTTAATGTTCTTTTTATTGTAGCACTCTAAGATTTTTGTTTTAATGAAGAGTGCATTATAAATAAAATGGATTATTATTATCAAAGACCCAATTGTGGTTGAAATGTTTGTATTTTTATCTTTGGTTTTCGTGATCTAGAATACTCATCTCTGCCAACATCAAAAGATACATTGACACTCTTTGATTGGTGTTACTGACACAGGAATGTGAATGTGAATACTGTTTGTACCTGTCCTGCTTGCATATATATTGTTTGACTTGACATTTGGTGTTAAATCAGTCTAACATACCTTGATGTTAATTAGAGGTGTGACCCCTATGGGCAACAGGAAATCTAGCCAAATGGTCAGCTAGACAAAAGCTTTGTGAGGGGTTGTGCCACATAGAGTATATGAGCTCTGTAAACCACAGCTCTAGGGTCGAAGCTAGTGAACACTCTGTTGGTTGACTATGAGCCCGACAGTCTTCTTGTTTGGTGTTTTTCCAGATTATTCCACAACACAATCCAGAGTGAGGGTGTAACACCCCTTGCCACCCACACCACTGTTTTGGCAGGGAGCGGACACTAGGCACACTGTCAATCAAACCTGTTGCTAATGCAACAGGTAAGGCAATCATCCAGCATATTTTTTTTTAATCAATCTATCATCTATAATGTTGCTAATGTGTCTCACCTCAAATTAACATAGTTTAATGCTTTGCTTATTGATTTTGCAGAAATCCACCATGTATTTCAGTCCACTGTGATATTTGTTTTAATTTTTTTCTAATTTATTTTCTTTTTCCTTTGTAAGGAGCCAGTTTCATAAACCAGACTTCATAAAGCATTAGAGAAGTGTATATTCTGGATCTCAGGCAACTGGATGCATAAGGTAAGTGCGGAATAATTTTGGACCACTGCAAAGCGTTTAAGAAGAATATGTTTTTCATGCTCAACCATTACTCTGATAATAAGTAAAAATCAGGTACAATGCCTTTGATGAAGCATAATACAATGATGGCAATGCACAGAACTGTTTCAGAAGCCTGCTGTCAGCCCTTCATATGGTGGACCGCACTTTAAAAAGGTTGGATCAGGTGACTTCTCTGTCTATTGTTCTTTGTCTCTTGGAACTCAGAGTAAAGAGGGAGTGAGACAGAAAGAGAGAGAGAGAGAGAGAGAGAGAGAGAGAGAGAGAGAGAGAGAGAGAGAGAGAGAGAGAGAGGAGGAGGAGGAGGAGGAGGAGAAGGCTGCACATTGTCCCTCTTTTTATTGTTCTTCCAAAATGAAACGCAGTAAAAGAGCCAACAGAGACTTGGAATAACTCTATATATCCCCCCTCATCCCCCCTCTCTTTCTCTCTGTCTCCAGCTAACTCACTCTTTAACTTTTCTCTTTCACAGCTTGCTCTCTCTCACCCTCTCTCTTCTTCCTCTTTCAACCTCTCTCTCTCTCTCTCTCTCTCTCTATATATATACCCCTTTCTGTCTCTGCCTCTCATCCCTCCATCTCTATCCCATGTGCTGTCTGTGTACATATTGTCAGTATATTTTGGCTCTTTTTCTCTCTCTCCCTTTCTCTATCTTCATTCTATCCATCTTCTCTTTCACCCATTTTCTCTCCTTATATATTTTTTCTTTTCTTCCCCCACTCCTCTCTCCCTCTCATCCCTCCATCTCTTTCCCATATGCTGTACATATTCGCAGTATATCTTGGCTCTAACCCACTCCACATCTCTGTCTCTTTCTGGTTGGCTGCCATCTTGAATCTTTTGGCTCAGTGGATGATGTCACTTTGAAACAGTCGGTTTGAAGCCAGTGTTTGTGCAATTAGCAGAGCGAGAAACCTGCAAAAACATACCGGCTTTGGCACACGCAGCACGCCAAAAACAGACGAATATTACAACCATTACTCTGATAAACCACTTTCTCTATAAGGCTCCATTTAAAGAAGACATTTCATTGTATCTGCTATATAGTTATAATCTATGACACCTGTGGATCATTATGTTATAATTTGGACATTAAATCACAGTGGCGGGCCGTCAGAGCCAGCAAGGCCTTCTTTGCTGGGCTAAACATGCTCAGAATCTTTTTTTATTATTTATTTTTCATAAATATGTAAACTATACTAATATTCTCTATTCTCTGTTCTCTTCGTGTCATATTATATCCACTTAGTTGTGTGGCTTTGTTGTTTATTGTGGTAGTTTTTATCTAATTATATTTCAGCTAGCTTGTGTTGTCAGGCAAATTTCATTTTTCTGGGACTTTCAGAATAAACAGAGCAGGTCCCGTCCACTGTAAGTAGACACAGGCACAGTCAGTTTCAATAGCTGCTAAAAGGCGACAGTTTCTATTGCTTCATTTTTAACCCATAATGGCCGAAGGAGGAGAAGAGATTGATTTGGTTACAGATATAATTTCCACACCATTTTCAAGACGAAAAGCTGGATATTATAGAAAGAAGTCGGCCAACCCCTGCACTAGCTAACCTGTCCCAGCAAGAAAAAGGGATTGTCCGTCATTTCCAGACGAGCAACTATGAACGGTACCCATTGCTCACAACTTCAGAGAAACACTGCAAATTGTACTGCTGTTTTTTTTTTGGTAAAAAACGCAAATGATCTGCATACTTTATTTTCAAAGAATAGTTTGATTTGTTATTGTCTGGCTGGTGTCTTATATGAAACGGCGCAGTTTATTGGGCAGACTTGTTTAAGCTCACATAGCGTCATTTTGGGAGCATTTTGTTTGGCATCTTTAAATTTTTATTTTTCATTTTTGAGAGTATCTGTGAACTTATTTCCCACTCTTAATTGTGAATGCAATCCAGCTTATTGGTTTTAAATGTTCCTGAAATTAAGTGTGCTTTTTGACGAGCCTATATTAAGTTGATGCTGTAATGTGTAAGTAGGACATCACTGAAAGCCCAAGGGTGAAATGCACGACCCGCCACTGTTAAATCACAATTCATCAAAAAACAACTTAATGATCTCCAGGTTTGGAAATTGCAGAGCCCAATGGGAGGAAACGTCATCTCAACAAAGAGATACATGGTGTTGCTCTAAATAGAACTCTAAATAAGGTCATGATGAACATAAACCATGGTTAAAAGCTCATAAAAGACTTTTTTTTTTTTTTTTTTTTTTTTTTTCCACTTGGTTTGGTGGGATACTACCTGTGGTCAATAGTCATAATTATTTTACATCAATTAAGTGGCAGTAGAAAAGAAAAGGTTTTACAATACAGAAAGTAGCAGCTACTTGTAAAATTGAATCCCTATGTCACCAACTGTAATAAATACTGTCCAAAATTCAAGGACAGTTTATTGATTTATTTCTTTGGGAAATTATAACTATTGTGTAATTTAGATAGAATTTAGACATTTTGACCACAGACAGTTTAAAGGAGTCGACTGGTGAGTGTGATATAGTATAGTATACATAGTGTTCAACTCCCGTCAAAGGAAGCTCATCGAGGCTAGGGGCCAATTTAGAGCTGACTTTCATACTTCATATGGACCACGAGTATCATAGCAACCAAAGAGCCAATCCGGAGCAAGGCTGTTGAAGGTAACACCCCTTCCAGCCCGCAATGTTGGTTTGTAGAGAGGGGGTACTTACAAATGCCATCAATTAAACCTGTTGTTAACACTAGCTGGACCGAACTCTGGGAAAGAAGGCACCTGATTTGTCTGTTATTAATATTCATATCTTGATTTATGGACACAATAGTGAAATAAAAATACCAGGATCACGTAGAGCGGGTTAATACGAACATTTAAGACCAAAATTATGAGCCTTAGAGCAGCAGTTACAGAGAGAGGGGTGACAGTTTTTCAATGTAAAGTGAATTGGAGCAAAGAAGCACGCCCATGCTCACTTCCTATTTGAAACACGGCCGTTAGCAGGTTAGCTCTGTCCATTTATATATACAGTCTTTGGCAGGGGTGTCAAACTCAAATTCAGAGAGGGCCAAAATAAAAAAATCTAACTAAGGCCAAACTAAATATTTATTGAAACATTTTAATAACAATTTTCAGAAGGGGTGGATTAAATTTGAGTGAGGCGACAGGTAGCAGATGCTAATAAGTGCCAATAGAAGGGGCCGGCACCAACACATTTGCAAAGCATTCTGGGATTCATAGTATTAGAGGTACAGGCACTATACTGCCACAACAGCAGGTGGGCCAGCTCTAATACATATTTAATATCATCTCACGGGCCAAATATATTCATATCGAGGGCCAAATTTGGCCCGTGTGCCTGAGTTTGACATGTCTGGTCTATAGTATTACCCTTGTTAACATTATGGTTGCATAGGTAACATACCGCTCCATCTGCTGCACCTGTCCAACCAGAAAGTAAAATCAGAAAATTGCAAAACTAGGCAAGATTTTCCTTTTTTTTTTTTTTTTTGTAAAATCGAATGATAACCTGTCATATGTGCTTTAACGAGTCTGTCGAGGAGGACATCTATATGTAAATCCATCTATTACACAACATGGACCCTTACACCACTTTGATCTCTTCAGCTGGATCATTCACACTCTCACATATACGAGACACTCACACACGCACATATACGGTAAAGAGACACTCACACACACACATACACACCGAGAGAGAGATATTTCATATGCTTGACTGATTGCGATTCGCTGTGAAATAAATGAACACATGGAGTGGGTCTGGCAGAGGACAAATCACTGAGCCTGTGAGCGGCGGTACAAACCTGTGTGTCCTGCTTATACCAACAGAGATGTATGGGACCACACGCAAATATATATGCAGAATATTTATCATAAACACAGAGATAAGGAGGGGGTGGGGGACGGAGAGGAAGATGAAGAGAGAGAGATGGAAGAGGGAAGAAGGGGGAGAGGGTTAAAAAGAGGTAGGAGAGAGAGAGGAGGGGGAGTCTGTGAGGGAGAGAGGAGGGAGGGAAAAGGGGGATGAGTGAGGGAGAAGAGAAAGATGGGGTGTATAGAGGGGGAGAGGAGAGAACGGGTACGGGAGGAGAGGGGAGAGATGAGAAGAACAAGGGAGAGCACAAAAGGGGGAGAGAGGTAGAGGAATGAAAGACAGATAGAAGGGAGAGAGCTGTTTTGTCTCAATTGAAAATAAAGTAGTATCAATATATTGGCAGTGTTTTGCAGATGTACGTTTAAAGCAATATGCTGATTTTCTATTGGGGGTCCAGTTGTCCACATATCTCCATGACTGGAATATTCCACACTGTGGCATTAAACTGATCTATGCCCATGTAGACAAGCAGATGACTCCACCAAGCCAAGTACTTTATTGGCAATACAAACATAATTGGCTCTGTGCACAGCGGTAGTGGGCTAGTTCCATCAGAGGGACAGTCAGTGGGACCATTTCTTGTTTTAATGTAATGTCTATGAGGTTTTTGCTGAGTCGAGCTAAAATCACTAATTCCTCACAGATCAGGCAGTGGACAGGGAGCTGCGGGTGGATCCGGCCCTTTGCTTCCCCCTGTGCTCTGTCCCTTCTGCCTCTCTGTGTTCCGCCCCTGCTGCCCTCCCTCCTCCGCTCCGCCCTGCTGCCCCCCCCGCTGCTCCCCTGCTGCCCCCCTGTGCCCCCGCCCCGTCCCTGCTGTCCTCCCTGCGCTGCCCCCCCTGATGCCCTTCCTGTGCTCTGCCCCTGCTGCCCTCCCTGTGTGCTCTGCCCCTGCTACCCTCCTGTGTTCCTCCCTTGCCGCCCTCTCTGCGCTCCGCCCCTGCTGCCCTCCCTGTGCTCCTCGCTGTCCCCCTGTGGTCCACCCCTGCTTCCCTCCCTGCACTCTGCTGCTGCTGCCCCCTTGTTCTCCGCCCCTGCTCTTCAGCACAGTGTGTTTATGCAGATTTTGTGATTATCAGAATTCAGGAGAAATGTTGAGAGAAATGCTTCGTGCTCAGCCTCGTAAACTCGCATTATTGAATACAGATGTATTATTTCCGCTGCTGTTTTAAAACTCATATATCTGTGAATACGAAGCAGATTGTCAAAAAATAAAAAGCGACTCAAAGGCCTTTAAGGGTTCCTAACAGTCTCTATACTCTGGTTTCTCAGTATATGCTCTTAATGAAAGTCCTCACACTGACGCTCTTGTCTATACGCACACACACAGCCTCGAGACGCTCAAAGATTACTTCTGTGGAACCATAATCTACTTCCACAAACAAACAGAATAATCAATTGCTACACTCTTATTTAGTCCGGAAAAAGTGCTGATGCCTGGACCTCATGGACCTCAATGGTACGTACAGGCATGATTGCACTTCATTTTCGTTTCTACTGACAGGCCTGCCTCTGGGTGTGTTTTAAACCTGACCTTGTTCCATGTGTCCTCCTATCATTGGTTCATCAGTGTCTGAGAGTACTACATTCTCTGGTCTCGCTCGCCTCTTTGGTGTAACTGTAGTGCATTTAAAGTGTAAGTGTAGTACCATTATGCTCCTGTAGGGCGGTGTGACAGCGTTTAGGGGCCTCTCTGATGGAGCTGAGTGTCCTTCACACCAATACAGAGAAACACAGAGAGGAGAATGGGACATTTAAAGGGGCTGCTCCTGATTGTTACTGTGAAAGACAGAACAAGTTCATTTTACACAGCTTGCAGTGGTCCAAAGTTACTTCTCACTTACCTTGTGCAATATGAGCATCCTAATTATGCACCATGATCAGTTAATAAGCACTTTTTACAACTCTCAGAAACCAGAGTGGAGTTTTGCCATCACAGTAAAGCCAAGAACAACTAGCATGCTAACGCACACTTCCAGACCATAAAACACTTGATAATTAGATGCAGACAGGACACAGCTGTCTTATTTTGACCTCAAAGCTGCTTATACAATATATCTGTATTGGGTAAGACATTTTGCTCAGATACATCCGAAAATGGTGAACGTGCCTTTTCAAGTGCAACTGTAGTATACGCATAGTGCCATTATACCCCCGTTATACCCTGTGATACCCCTGTGATACCCCTGTTATACCCTGTTTTACCCTGTTATACCCCTGTTATATCCCTGTTATACTCCTGTTATACCCCTGTTATAGCCCTGTTATACCCTGTTATACCCGTTATATCCCTGTTAAACCCCCGTTATACCCCTGTTATACCTCGGTTATACCTTGTTATACCATGTTATACCCCTGTTGTATCTCTGTTATACCCCTGTTATACCCCCATTATACCCGGTTATACCCTGTTATACCTTGTTATACCCTTGTTATACCCTGTTATACCCCTGTTGTACCTCTGTTATACCCTGTTATACCCCTGTTATGCCCCTGCTATGTCCCTGTTGTACTCTCCCTGATACAGAGAGGTGCAAAGGACAGTTATAACTCAGGCTTATCTGCTAAAGTGGGAGTCTATCTACCAACCAGGAACTTTATCGCGTATCTACAGAACTGTGTCAGGCTGTTATCAAACTTCTGCTCTCTCTCCCTCTCTCTCTATCCTCAGCTGTACTTTCATCTCTCTCTCTCTCTCTCTCTCTATCCTCAACTGTACTTTCATCTCTCTCTCTCTCTCTCTCTCTTTTCTTCTCTTCTGTACTCTTTCTGTCTTTCATAAACACACACTATCTGCCCTTACGTTCCTCTTCCCACTCTCTTTCTTTTTCTCTCTCTCTGCCTCACTCTCCCTTTCTGTCCTCTGCACTATCTCTCTGTTTTTCCCCTCCCCACTTCCATTCTCGCTCTCTCTCTCTCCCTTAGTTATTTACTTTCTCCCTCTTTCTCTCCCCTGCCTCTTCCTACCCCTCTCTCCACATTTTCTTTTTCTCTCTCCCCTTTGTTCCACTTGCTGCCCTTTCCCTCCTCCACCCCCCCATCTCTCTCTCCCTCTCTCTCTCTTTCTATCCCTCTTTTCTGCCCTGTCTCTGTCTTTCTCACCCTCCTCTCTGTCCTATCTCTCTCTCTCTCAAACACTATCTCTCCTCTCTCTCCCTATCCCTTTCTGCCTCAGTCTCTCACTCTTTACTTCTGTTTTCTCTCTCTTTCTCTCTCTTTCTCCCCTGTCTGCTCTCTCTCTCATTCAGACACCCCCCCCCCATTTCTCCTTCTCTCTCCTCTTCTGTCCTTCATCTCTCTCAAACACTGTCTCACATTTTAACCCTCTTATTGCTTTCACTCCCTACCCTTCTCTCTGCCTCTCTCTTCTTCTTTCACCCTCCGCCTCTCTCATTCTTTGTCTCTTTCTCTCTCTCCCTTCCTCCCCTTCGCTCCCTCTCTCATTGGGTTAAATCAAATGTGTGCGATGTCAAGAGCAAAATAAAACAAACCCAAAAACAGTATAATGAGCCGGTCCTTAGCATGCTCATGAATGTAGCATATGTTCATGTTACACCTTATATTTTTAGATTTGAGTTTCTCCGCTGGGTGTGTACCTGACACAGAACAGGGGAGTGCTTTTAATGACTTCTTGTACCTTGAATCGACTTGACACTGGGTTTGCTTCGATATGGTTCAGGTTTGAGAGATCTGGGCTGACAGCTGGAGGTGCGATTTGAAACTCTGACGTTTCATTTGGGAGGAACACGAAAAGCGGCTACAGTCGGTTAGCTTCTGCGTTACGAAATCAAATCAGCCATGTTTGACAGAGCTATTATGGACTTAGTGTTTGCGTGTTACCTGAGACCATATTTGTAACACTGCAGTGGACTTTGGCATATTTATTTTACAGTTTTATTGAATACTACAAATACACTATCCTCAACTCTACCAAAGATGTTTATGCTGAGAGTGGGATTCGAACCCGCAACCTTAGGATCAGTGGGAAAACAACCAATAAACCGAGCTTCTGTTGCCCCGGACCAAGACCATTTTAAACATTTTGCAGTGGTCCAAAGTTATTCCTCACTTACCTAATCATCCTAATCATTCACCACGATGAGTTTATAAGCACTATTCACAACTTTCAGAGACCAGAGAGAAGTTTTGCCATCACGGTCAACCTAACAACAACTAGTATGATAACACACGCTTCCTGATTAGATACGGACAGTACACAGTGGACTTATTTTGACCTCAACAGCTGCTTATATGAAATCTCTGTACTGAGGCAAGATGCATTTTGAACAAATACATGAAAAGAAATCTGGTGTGGAGCCAGGAAACCTTGTATGTTTAAATTATTATTGTGCAAACCTATGTAGACACAGGGAGAACATGCAAATCCTACACAGAAAAAAATTGTGTCATGGGGGGAATTGGATCAAGCATTTCTGAGAGGAGATTTTGCATCATTTAACATGTGCACTCTTATCCTTTGTAATGATGAGAACCTCGTCTTTAGAGCTCATGTGTTTTATTTTTTTTATCTGTGTAGCTGGTGCAGTGCGTTCTGTGGTATCCAGGTCACACACTGTGTTCTGTCGTGTTCAGAGTAAATATGTGGAGGTTTTAAGACACAAGGATAAGCAAACACAAAGACACTCTCTGCAAAGTAATCGTGTACTGTGTAATCAGCACCAGACTATTCAGAGCTCTAAGAGGGAGAAAAGAGGAGGAGGAGGGAGAGAGAGGAGCACGAGACCATTCAGAGCGGAGAGAGAGAGTGAGAGGGTGAAGAGAGAAGGAGGAGAAGGGAGAGAGAGGAGCACGAGATCATTCAGAGTGGAGAGAGAGAGTGAGAGGGCGAAGAGAGAAGGAGGAGGGAGAGAGAGGAGCATGAGACCATTCTGAGTGGAGAGAGAGAGTGAGACGAGAGGGAGAAGAGAGAAGGAGAGAGGGGAGAGAGAGAGAGAGAGGAGCACGAGACCATTCAGAGTGGAGAGAGAGAGAGTGAGAGGGTGAAGAGAAAAGGAGGAGGGGAGAGAGGAGGAGCACGAGACCATTCAGAGAGAGAGAGGGAGAAGAGAAGGAGAGGAGAGAGAAGCACAAGACCGTTCACAGAGAGAGAGAGAGGGAGAAGAGAGAGAGGAGAGGGAGAGAGAGGGCACGTGACCATTCAGAGTGGAGAGAGAGAAGACAGAGGGCGAAGAGAGAGAGGAGAGAGAGAGGAGGCACGAGACCATTCAGAGTGAGAGAGAGAGTGAGAGAGAGGGCAAAGAGAGAGAGGAGGATGAGGAGAAGACAGAGGAGCACGAGACCATTCAGAGCGGAGAGAGAGAGTGAGAGAGAGAGAGAGAGACGGAGAAGAGAGAAGGAGGAGGAGGGAGAGAGAGGAGCACGAGACCATTCAGAGTGGAGGGAGAGAGTGAGAGGGCAGAGAGAAGGAGGAGGGAGAGAGAGGAGCACGAGACCATTCAGAGTGGAGAGAGAGAGTGTGAGAGAGAGGGAGAAGAGAGAAGGAGGAGGAGGGAGAGAGAAGCACAAGATCATTCAGAGCAGAGAGAGAGAGGGAGAAGAGAGAAGGAGGAGGAGGGAGAGAGAAGCACAAGATCATTCAGAGCAGAGAGAGAGAGGGAGAAGAGAGAAGGAGGAGGAGGGAGAGAGAGGGGCACAAGACCATTCAGAGTGGAGAGAGAGTGAGAGCGAGAGAGGGCGAAGAGAGAAGAAGGATGAGGAGGAGGGAGAGAGAGGAGCACGAGACCATTCAGAGGAGAAAGGGAGAGAGGAAAGAGAGAGGGAGAGAAACAGAGCGGGGAAAAGGATATAAGGGAGTGGGGCAAGAACAGAGAGAGATGAGGCACAAGACCATTCAGAACAAAGAGGAAGAGAGTGAGAAGAGAGGGGGAGAAGGAAGGAGAAGAGGAAAGAGAGGGGGAGAAAAAGGGAAGAAAAGAGAGAGAAAATAGGAGAAAAAGGGGAGACAGAGAGAGAGGGAGGGAGGAGGAGAGGGTAAGAGACAAGGGTGTTAACTTCTATAACACACCCACTATCTATTATAAATAAATATATCATGAAAAGAGAGAGGGGAGAAGAGGAAGAAGGGGATAAAGGGAGAGAGAGAGGTGAAAGAAAGCAAAATGGAGGAAGAGAGAGCATGATGAGAGAAAGAAAGAGGGGTTAAAATGCAAATGGACCAACAGATATTTACAAGGAGCGAGAGATATGAGAGAAGAGGAGAGAGAGGGAGCCTAGGAAAGAGAGGGAGAAAGAAAGAGGAGGAGAAGGTGCAGTTTCAGAGAGGTAAAAAGAGAGAGAAAAAGAAGGAAAGACAGCTTACCGGGAACTGTAGATGAGAGCGGAGCTGGGTATAGTGAAACACAATATACTGTACAAGTTTAACACCATAAGCAATAAAGAAATAACATCCCCATGGAGACGGAACAGAAAAGTTACATAATGCTCCTTTAACTTAAGTATTTCATACTGTCCACTGAAATGAATAAATCCAATTACTTTAAAGTCTAACCCTTTATATTAACCATTCTTCTCCCTGTGGGCCCTCTCTATTCTCCTTATTAGCACAAACACAAAGCCCCAGGCAGCAGTAATGATTTTATTTAGACATACTGCATCTTAATAAAGCCATTCCTCTGTCCAGGTCTAATTTCGTTTAGTTCTTTTACATTTTGTGATTATCAAAGCAATATTTAAAGCGTCTGATTTGGTGCACAGGTTGAGTCCCGCCCTCAGAGAGACTGCTGACCAATCACAGAGCCCGTTAGTCCGTATAATTACAAGTTGTTGATCAATAGTCACTGAAGTGTAGTTTATTTATTTGTGAACTAATCTTTTAGAACATGCAAGACCAAAGGGGGAGGAGTGGGTCTGAGGAGCAGAGGAGAGGGCCTAATGGAGCAGGTGGTGCAGAGGAGAAGGTCAGGTGGAGCAGAGGATGTAGAGGAGAGGGTCATAGGAGTAGGAGATGAAGAGGAGAGGGTCAAATGGAGCAGATGATGCAGAGGACAGGGTCAGATGGAGTAAAGGATGTAGATTAGAGGGTCAGGTGTGCCAGAGGATGCAGAGGAGAGGGTCAGATGGAGCAGAGGATGCAGAGGAGAGGGTCAGATGGAGCAGAGGATGCAGAGGAGATGGTCAAATGGCACAGGTGATGCAGAGGAGAGACTCAGAGAAGCACAGGGTTGACTGATGGGAGAAGACACCATAAGGAAATCAAATCAAATGGTTTTACATTGGCAGTAAAATAAAATCTCCCATAAAGCTGCTCGTAAAAAGGAGCTGGTTGTTCTAATGAGTCTACAAAGGCAGAGGTGGTAGAGGTGATAGAGCACTCCAAAATTCTACTCATGTAAGAGTAACAGTCCTTCAAAATAGTACTCAAATAGAAGTACAAGTAGTGATCCAAGAAACGACTCAAATAAGAGCAAAACAAAAATAATGGGAAAAAGTACAAGTGCAACTATCAAGACGTAATATTTGATTTTTTATTTTAAGTGAATGTCATTTGAGAAGCAAAACATCAAATAAAGCATAAAATCTGGTATTTTCAAAGGCACAAAAATGAGTCAAACAAAATCATATTTGAAGCAGCTGCAAGAAACACAAATGTTCAAATCATTTCATATTGTCAACATAAAAATTGTGTCACTTGTAGACTTACTCACAGTGGGAAGAGTACCCAATATTTTAACTCATGTAAGAGTACTGTTACTTCAATAAAAAAAAAAAAAAACTCAAGTAGGAGTAAAAGTATGCAGCTAGAAGAGTATTCTGAAAAGGCGGAGAGGCTGAGGGACAGACTGGGGTAAGGCCACATCAGCTTCAGCAGCAGCTTTGTAAACTAAAGCCAGAGTCACACTACGGGATTTTTCAGTCTTAAATGTTTTTTTTTAAAACATGCAACAAAAAGCACAGACCACAGACACAAAGAGAATCAGATAAGATCTTAAATCTCCAAGCGGTCCGAGTCTGCAGCGAAGAGACCGCACACCACAAGCTTGCGACCAACTTGTGAGCACACCTTGCATCAGCTGTTTCCTGTCTAGACTAAAACGATGACAAAGCAGTTCAGAGTCGCTCCCACACCACAGACACGAGGAGCCCAGAGGATTAAAAATCACATACAAGGATCCTAAATCAGGTCACGCCTTCCTGAAGTCAGGGAGACGCAAATCGGGTCCTAAATTTGGCAAATTATCCTGTAGTGAATGATGGGCTTTAGGCTGTATTCACACTGCACACCACTAGATTAGAACAGGAATTGAACTAATTGGACTTAAACAGGACTAAAACAGGACTAGAACAGGACTAAGCCAGGATTAGAACAGGACTAAGCCAGGACTAGAACAGGACTAAACCAGGACTAGAACAGGACTAAACCAGGACTAGAACAGGACTAAATCGGGACTAGAACATGTCTAAACCAGGACTAGAACATGTCTAAACCAGGACTAAACCAGGACTAGAACATGACTAAACCAGGACTAGAACAGGACTAAACCAGGACTAGAACAGGACTAAACCAGGACTGGAACATGGCTAAACCAGGACTAAACCAGGACTAGGACATGACTAAACCAGGACTAAACCAGGACTAGAACAGGACTAAACCAGGACAAGAACAGGACTAAACCAGGACTAGAACAGGACTAAACCAGGACTAGAACATGTGCAAACCAGGACTAGAACATGTCTAAACCAGGACTAAACCAGGACTAGAACATGACTAAACCAGGACTAGAACAGGACTAAACCAGGACTAGAACAGGACTAAACCAGGACTGGAACATGGCTAAACCAGGACTAAACCAGGACTAGGACATGACTAAACCAGGACTAAACCAGGACTAGAACAGGACTAAACCAGGACAAGAACAGGACTAAACCAAAACTGAACCAACACTAAACCAAAACTGAACCAACACTAAAAGGGGACTAAACCAGGACTAAACCGACACTAAACCAGGACTAGAACAGGACTAAATCAGGACTAAACCAAGTGAGACCTCTTACACAAACTCAATGGCACCAATACTATTGTGTTCAATGTTGATTAAACAATAAAATGCAATTACAATAATAATCAAAATAACAATACAACTTTTTTTTTTACTCATGTGAAAATTTGGATTTAAAAACACAAAAGTGGGCCATTTATTTTCAAATTTGCCATCTGGAGCTTCAGTTAGAATGAAATGAAACTTGCCAAAACCTTGCACCGTGTTCTGTGAGGAAACTAGCTCCTGTAAACTCTACAAGACCAGAGGGCACAGACTGAAAACACATTCACTCACATACAGACAGAGGAGACACGAAGGACAGAGGAGAGACGGAGAAGAGACGGAGAAGAGACGGAGAAGAGACGGAGGAGAGACGGAGAAGAGACGGAGGAGAGATGGAGGAGAGAGGAGAGACCGAGGAGGAGAGGACCGAGAAGGGAGCGAGGAGAGACGAGGAGGAGAGGAGGAGAGAGGGAAAGACAGAGGAGGTACGAAGGAGAGAGGGAGGAGGAGAGAGCGAGGAGGAGAGAAGAGACCGAGGAGGAGAGAGCGAGGAGAGAGGAGAGAGCGAGGAGAGAGGAGAGACCGAGGAGAAAGTGAGGAGAGAGGAGAGACCGAGGAGCAAGGAGAGACCGAGGAGAAGAGGAGAGAGGAGAGACCGAGGAGCAAGGAGAGAGGGAGGGAAAAAAATAAAGAGGGGAGACAAAGGAGAGAGGAGAGACAGAGGAGAGAGGAGAGACCGAGGAGCAGAGGAGAGAGGGAAAGACAGAGGAGGGACGAAGGAGAGAGGGAAGAGGAGAGGAGAGAGACGAGGAGAGAGACCGAGGAGAGACCGAGGAGAGACCGAGGAGGAGAGAGTGAGGAGAGAGAGAGGAGCGAAGACAGAGGAGGGACAGAGGAGGAGAGAGAGGGAGAAAGACAGGAGGGAGAGGACCGAGGAGGAGGAGCAGAGGAGAGACCGAGGAGGAGAGAGAGGAGAGAAGAAAGAGCGAGGAGAGAGGAGAGACCGAGGAGAGACCGAGGAGAGACCGAGGAGAGACCGAGGAGGAGAGGAGAGAGGGAAAGACAGAGGAGGGACAAAGGAGAGAGGAGAGAGGGAGGGAAAAAAATAAAGAGGAAAGACAAAGGAGAGACAGAGGAGAGAGGAGAGACTGAGGAGGGAGGGAAAAAGACAAAAGAGGAAAGACAAAGGAGAGACAGAGGAAAGAAAGACAGAGGAGAGGGCAGGAGGGAGGAGAGATGGAGGAGAAGAGAGGGAGGAGAGGGAAGAGACAGGAGAGAGGGAGAGGTGGAAAGAGGGGGGTATAGAGAGAGTGATGGAGAGAGGAGAGGTGGAGTCATTTTAGCTGGTATAACCCGCAGCTATTCACTTTTAAATGGACTACAAGGTCTGGACTAAAGAACAGCACAGGCCATGTAGCTAATTATACTGAGTGAATGAAGGAGAGAGGGAGGAGACACGGAGAGAGACAGAGGGAAGGGAGAGGGAGATGAGGAAAGGAAGAGAGGGAGGGGAGAGTGAGGCAGAGGGAATAAGACAGAAGAGAGGGAATGAGGCAGTGGAGTGAGAGAGAGGGAATTTGAGAGGGACAGACAGAGGAGGGAGGGAGAAAGTGACAGGGAGAGAGAGGGGAGAGGGAGAGGAAGAGGAAAGGAAAGGAGGGAGAAAAGACTGAGAAAGAGACAAGGAGGGAAAGGAGAGACCGAGGAGGGTAGAGAGAGAGAGAAGAGGGAGAGGGAGAAAAGGAAGAGAGAGAGACAAGGAGGGAGATAGAGAGAGAGAGGAGGGTAAAGAGGGAGAGAGAAAGGGACGGAGGGAGAAAAGGAAGAGAGAGCGATAGGAAGAGAGAGGGGAGAGAGAGAGGCGGAGAAAGAGAAAGAGAGAGAGGCGGCAGAGAGGTGGAAGGAGTGAGTTTGATTTGGTAGAAACACAGTGTTCTCTGAGAGTCCATTAAAGCACTTTTGACTGGGAGCTTTTGTCTTTATTTGAAAAGACGCTCGGTGCTGACCTGCTTCACCTCGGCTCAGGACACACACACGGAGCAGTTTATTACAGTCACTTATACTGAGCTAAGAGAGGGACATGTGTCAAATACTTTAGGCACTGACATACTCGAGGTGATGACAAACCTTCTCAACCAGCTCCTATATGTGGAATATACTGACGGAAATGAATTATATTTATTTATTTATTTGAGTTTCCTGATAACAGTATCCACACAATATTATGTCAGCCCACCTGAAATGTGTAAATCATGTATTTAAATGTATAAGTTGAAGTATTAGGAAAATGTGAAGAAAAATGTGAATCTGCCTCTAATCTGCCTCTATGTCTGAAGTTAAAATATAATTAAACAGTTGCATCATGTTTTTGGTTACAAAGTCATAGCAAGTGATACCCAACAGCAGTATTAATATTGGTGCGTCTCATAGATTGTATATAAATGGACAGAGCTAGTCTGCTAGCCTCCGCGTGTGAAACAGGAAGCGAATGTTCGCTTTGACCCCTATTCACTTCTACTGAAAAACCATCACCCCTCTCTGTAACTGCTCCTGTCAGGCTCATCGTTCTGACCTTAAAATGTTCATATTGACTCTCTCTAAGTGATTCAGAGTTTCTATTTCACTATTTTGTCCATAAATAAAGATATGGACATTATTAACAGACAAACGAGCTGTCCGCTTTTGCCATGGTCGTTCCCGCTAGCGTGAGCAACAGGTTTGAATGACAACGTTGCTAGGTGCCTGCACATTGCCAAACCAGCAGCGGCCGGAAGAGCCGTTACCATCAATAGCCTCGCTCCTGATTAGCTCTTTGGCTGCTATGATATTATAACTGCTAGCCTGCTAGCCTCATTTGGCTACTATCCTGATTCAGCAAAAAAGAAAAACACTTTTTTGACTGTGACACACTCTTACCAGCTTCAGCAGCATCTTCACAAGTCTTTTGCTTTTGTTCTTGGGTTGATATTTTGGACTAAAGCACATTCACCTCTGGAACTAGAACCTGTCTCCTTCCTGAGGCAGTTTGGCTGAACATTTCCATGGCAACTTTTAATAATAATAATAATAATAAAAAATAATAATAATAACAATAATTTTATCATATATTATATATATACTATTATATATCAGCAGCATCTATATATATATATATATTATATATATATATCTTGGGTTATATATATATATCTATATATATATATATATTATATATACAAAAGTCTCATTGGATTTAAAAATCTCTTTTACAAGAGCGTCCTGGCCAAGACAGGCAGCCAGTTTAGATGCATGTTAGTTACAGTTTCAAACATCCAAGCACACACATACATATAAAACAGTTAAAACAAAATTTACCATCAAAATCACAGTTTAAAACATCTAAAAAGTCAGGCTATTTACATTATAGCAGCGATACACAGATGTTATAGCATCCCTGACAATTAAAAGCTATTTAAAGGATTCTAAGGAGACCAGCTCACTCAATTTTTAAATCTTTCTGTAAAAGGTTCCATGCAGAAGGAGCAGCAAATTGAAAAAAGCCCTCTTTCCCATTTCGGACCTGACCTTTGGCACTGACAAAAAACAGATCTGAGGAACGAAGATTATAAGAACAAATTTTTTATATATAGCTCTGTAAGTATGAAGGAAGCTGGCCAAGTATACATTTATAAGTCAAAACATACAAATGCTTAAGCCTTCTGGACAACAAAGAGGACCAACCAACACGACTATATAAAACACAGTGATGGGTGAGAGCTCTGAGACCAGTAATGAACCTCAGAGCTCCGTGATAAACTGTGTCCAGAGCTCAGACTCTGGGCTGATGCATGCATGTACAACACATCCCCGTAATCCAAAATAGACATAAATGTGGCATCAAAAGCCTCTTCCTGGCCTTAAAAGAGAGACAGGCCCTGATTCTGAAATAAAAACCCAAGTTTGACTCTAAGTCGCTTCACCAGCTGCTGAATGTGAAAAGTAAATGCATAAATATAGCGTATGTAAACTTCTGGTTTAGCTGTATATTAAAATAAAGCTTTTCTGTCAGTCCTCTTCTCCTCTCCTTCCCAACGTCCTTGAACATGTGTGGCTATAGTTAAACTTTGCACACTTTTGTGTTTTAATCCTGATAGAAATAAAATGACTCTATTAAAGTCCCTCCAGTCCGAGAGCAGCCATTTTAGGCCTGTCCAAATCTACAGCACAAGTTTGTCATTTCATTTTGTGTTTTAAGCCTCGCTGCGTCGAGTTTGGGGTCAGTAGTTATTAACCTGCGGCTCTCACCTTGCAGGAGACATATTGGGGACTTTAGCGAACAATTCTCGCACACGCTCCATATCTTTATCAGAAGACCCCCTTCTCCATAATCTGCAGAGTCCTAATCCTAATATTTGATTATCAAACAGACAGATTATCCTCTTAGACTATAGATCTACATCTCGGTGGGAGCGTTAAGGCGTTTTAAGTCGGAGCTAAAGGTTATCGCCACGCGGCTAACACAAAAGCACAAAGCAGAGTAGATTAAAATGAACATGATTGAATCGTTTAAGTGCATTTTAAAGTATTATGTTACATTTAATTGAATGTAATGTATCTTTAAAGATGGGGTATTATGCATAATCTGAGCTTTCTACCATGGTATAACATTGTTCTCTCATCAAAAACATGCCTGAAGAGGTTTTAGGTGCGATCTCTCCCGGGCCCTACCTCCTCTTTAAGTGCCAGTTGATATAAACTGTATTTTATTTATGATGAGATTTTTCACTGATTAAAATCAAGGTATTGTCATATTTTGCTAGTTTGGTTTGAGGAATTACACAGAATTTAAGATGGAGATACCATAGTTTAAGCATTCACCCACAGACCAGAGGGACTGTGGTTCAAACTTCCACATACTATTATCCAAAACAGTGTAATTTAAAAAAAAATTGCCCTCAGTAAAATTAATGCGACAGGCTTGTAGGGGCCCTCTGTCTGCTGTCTACATCTAATTATTGAGCATTTTTATCTTCTGTGAACCAGAAAGTAAGTTAGTATCTAGCTAACAACAACGAACATGCTAATATGCACTTTGTGAGACCATAAAACCTCAAGAGCTGCTTACACAATATATCTGTGCTGTGACAAGACGCATTTTGCTTAAATACATGAAAAAAAAAAAAAAAAAGCTATTGTAGGCCCTTTAAATGCCACACTGAAAAAGTACAGCTTCCTCACTTATCTCTCTCTCTCCCTCTCCCTCTCCCTCTCTCTCTCTCTCTCTCTCTCTCTCTCTCTTTCCCTTTCTCTCTCTCTCTCCCTCTCTCTCTTTCTCTAAGCTGCTCTTTTACTTTAAGGTCCCTGAGTGTCCATTAGCCTGGCCCCTCTACTCCACCTCTCTCCCCTTCTCTCTCTCTCTAGCTCTCTCTCCTTGTCTCTCTACTCTTCCTCCTCTTTCTCACCTTACCTCTCCCTCTCTCTCCCCATGTCCTCCCAGTCTCTTCTCTCTCTCCTCCCCCTCTCCTCTCCCCCTTTCTCTCCTTCTCTCCTTCTCTCTCTGGATCGATTCAGTCTAATTGCTTTGGAGTCTGACAGTTTGTGAGGCTTCTTTTCCCTGTTGTGTCTAATTAAGAGCGTCAAACTCAACACTTCCTCTCTCTCTCTCTCTTCACTTCTCTCTCACATTCTTTCTCCTTTTCTTTCCTCCTCTCTCTTCTCCTCTTCTCTCCTTCCTCCTCCCTGGCTCCCTCCTACTCCTGTCTCTTTCCCTCTCTCTTCTTCCTCTTGTTCTTTCTCTCTCTCACACACACAGTAGCAGATGTCTGTAAACATTTAGAGACGACATTTTTAGACAGAAACACCTGGATGCATCTCTCTTTCTCCCCTCCTCCTCCTCCCCTCACTCTCTCCCCTGCCTCCCTCTCTCTCGTTCTCTCTCTCTCTCTCAGTGGCAGATGTCTGTTAATGTTCAGGGAGGACACTTTTAGACATAAACACCTCTCTATATCTCTTTCTCCCGTCCTCACCTTCCCTTTCCTCCTCTCTTCTTCCTTCTTTCCTACCTTTCTCTCTCTCCTCTCCTCTTACCCTCTTTTTCTTCACTTTCTGTCCCTCTTTTCAGAATTTTCCCTGTCTCTCTTTTACCCCTGCTCTCTCCTTCTTTGCCCCATTTTCCCCTCTCTCTCTGTCTCTCTCCCCCTCCTTTTCCCTATCGTTCTCTCTGTTCTCTACCTCTCCCTCTTTCCCTCCATTTCCTCCTCTCTTTCTTTGTTCCCCTCTTTCTCTCCCTTTCCATCCTTTTCTCCCTCTCTCTTTCACCCTCTTTCCCTCTTTTTCTCTCCCTCTCTTTCCCACCCTCCCTTTCTCGCTCTTTCCCTCATTTTCCCTCTCTCTCTTTCCCTCCTTCTCTCTCTTTCCCTCCTTTTCTTTCTCTCTCTTTCACTCCCTCTCTTTCTCCCTCTTCCCCCCTTTTCTCCTCTTTCTCCCCCTTTCCATGCTTTTTTCTCCTCTTTCACTTTTCCTCCTCTCATCTATTTTTCTTTCTTCCCCCCTCTCCCCCCTCCCTCTCCTTTCTTCTTTTCCCTCCTTTTCCCTCTCTCTTTCTCTCCCCTTCACTCTCCTTCTCCCTCTTTCCCTCCTTTTCCTTCTCTCTTTTTCACTCCCTGTCCTTCTCTCCCTCTCTCTGTCTCCCCTTTTCCCTATGTCTCTTTCCCTCCCTCTCCTTCTCCCTCTTTCCCTCCTTTTCCCTATCTCTCCCCTTCACTCTCCCTCTCTCTTTCCCTCCCTCTTCTTCTCCCTCTTTCCCTCCTTTTCCCTCCTTCTCCCTCTCCTTCTCCCTCTTTCCCCCTTTTCCCTATCTCTCTTTCCCTCCCTCTCCTTCTCCCTCTTTCCCTCCTTTTCCCTATTTCTCTCCCTCTCTCTTTCCCTCCCTCTTCTTCTCCCTCTTTCCCTCCTTTTCCCTCCTTCTCCCTCTGTTCCCTCCTTTTCCCTCTCTCTGGCCCCTTTCCTCTCCTTCTCCTCCTTTCCCCTCCTTTCCTTTCTTTCTCTTTCCCTTGCTGATGTCTGTTAGTGTTCAGTGCATCTCTTTCTGTATTTTCTCTAATATTGATTTATTCAGCATTTAAACTGCTCTTTAGATTCTATATCACCACATTGTTACCTTTTTATTGTTTTAGAAAATTGAGTAAACCAAACAATGTATTAACAAGTTTCACTTTTGATTTTGAATCTAAAGTCACAGCCCCTTCACATTACAATTGGTGTGCGCTCCACTAATGAAGCTACTGCACATCGCGCCAGATTTGTGAAGCTGTATTGCACTTTTGTATCACGCTTTTCTCTATTTATGGATAATTGTTGGGAGCATGGGCCCAAGCGAGATCACTAAATTACTCAAACATACATGAGTGACATCTAAAAGCTCAAAAAAGCGCTTCCACTTGAGGGAAAACTAGAACAAAGAGGAGTAGAAATACTACAAACATTGTGTACCACAGTTTGAGAACCACTGGCCCGTCATTCATCCATTATATTATTCATTTTAATCCATTGGTTTTACATCAAATGCGCTTCAATCATAAACTTTGAATAGTCTTGCCCAATGACACAATGGCAGCAATCAGATAACTTTCAGCCTTGAGATGCAAATGTCTCTATACTTTGGTAATTATTCATGTTACACAATTAGCGAACATGATTTAAGTCCCCGCTTTTGAAAACAGTGAAGTGTCGCGTATCAGGCGGATCATTAGCTTGATGGCGCCTGACTGAACGCTAACGTGTAATTATAGCGCCGCGCTGTGACCTGAGAAACATGGCCGATTAGAGCTTTCACACAAAGAGAAGGCTTAAATACAGAGGGCAGCCCGAGTCAAGTCCACTCTGTCTGATACACGTCGACAAGGCGTTTAATCAAGGACCGGATCATTAGCTTTGCAAGAATAAGACTTTGGTCAAATACATCACTTTAACTTGAGCATGTCTTTGTTTTAATACTACTTTGTACTGCTGGGTTTCAGATGACATCTCAACATTCTATAGGCTAATACTTCATAAAGATGGCGGCAGCTAAAATTAATATTGTTAAAATACAGTATTCTTTCTAGTGAATAATAGAAATGATCAGATTTAACTTTCACGAACTTCCACTTTTGGATATTTCATGGCAAAATACAGTGTAATCAATTCATACTTTGCAGCTGATGTCATCGACATTCCCAGGGGGTGTGATGCTAACTGTAGGCACTACTCTGTCTGAGGTTTGATAGACTTTAATCTGAGCTTTATTTGAACACAATCTGACCAGAAAGAAATGACAAGTACTCTACTCCTTCCATCTCTCTTTCCTTCATCCTCCTTTTCTCTGTTCTCCTCTCTACTCTCCTATCCTTTGCTCCTTCTCTCTTCTCCTTATCTTCTCCCTCTTCTCATCTTTCTCTCCTCCTTCTCTGCTCTACTTCTTCTTCCACTTCCACTTCTTCTCTGTTTCTTCCATCTCTCACCTCTCTCCTCTACTCTTATCTTTCTCTTCTTCTCCCTCCCACTTCTCCTCTATGTCTCCTCCTCTCTTGCTCCCCTTCTCTCTCTCCTCCTCCTCTCCTCTATAATCTAAAGTGTTTTTAAATGTCCTGAATGAATGATTTCTCTTTCCAAACATTTAACTCCAGTCCCTCTCTTCTTCCACTCTTTCTCTCCTCCTCCTCCTCTGTAATACAGTGAGTTCATGGGTCTAGTGAATAATAGAAATGATCAGGTTCAACATTTGTGAATTCCACTTTTGGATATTTCATGGCAAAGTACAGTGTAATCAATTCATACTTTGCAGCTGATGTCATCAACATTCCCAGGGGGTGTGATGCTAACTGTAGGCACTGCTCTATCTGAGGCTTGTTAGACTTTAATCTGAGCTTTATTTTAACACAATCTGACCAGAAAGAGCTGACATGTAGAACATCCCCAGCAAGATGTCACAGCAAAACATCTATAGGGAAATCAGTCTCTTGCCTCCATCTGGGCGTATGATAATCACATCGTACAATCTGAAAAGCAGCAATGCTAATGGGTTAGAGAGGTTGACCAATCACAGGGCAGTATGAGGCTTGGAGGCATCAATGGACATATTTTGGTTTATTCTAAAAGAAAGACAGAATATACTCCTCTAAGCATTTCTGTCATGTCAAATCACATTCATTACAACTGTATGCTTATCTTAAAGGTGCACTATGTAACTTTTCTGGTTGAGGGTCCACCACTTGTTGTCTCTTTGACTTTAATGTTACACACTATGGCTTATCTATCTAGCATTTATTCAAGTTCATCTGTTTTCTTTGCTCCAAAACACATTGAAAAACATGAATTCACACTGTGAGCAGGCTTGAATCTCCACAGATCTGACCTGTAACTTGGCCTGTTGGAGTCCCCTCCTTTTCAATTCAGTCCAACCTTTATCCAACACAGAATATCTATTTCACTGTTTGTAAAAGAAAAGATGCATCTTATCCACATATAGATAAGTTTAATGCCATACTGTAGAACATTCCAGGATTAAACAGGATCATATCCATGGAGACAAGCAGTCGATGGACCATTCATAAGAAAAGTTACGCAGTGTAGCTTTAACATTTCGAGGCATGTTGCTTATTAGCTAGATTAAGTTTTCCCCCATGATAATTCCCTCTGTTGAAATGACAAAGGAAATACAAATAGTGCATAATGTGAGTCAAATTATTCAATTATTATCACACAAACCCTGCATTTTCTTCTCCTTCTTCTTCTCTCAAACAGAAAACACTCTGTTCCACCTTGTGATGTCATCATGTGGTAATACAGGAAGTGCTCTACTGTGTTTTTAAACATTTTATACCTTCACTAGAATCATTTGGATAATTTCAGCCCTGGAATTCCCAATCTCTCCTGAACAAAATGTAAAATGTATTTTTATATGGAGAACTACCACTTCATGACATCATCAAGTGGAACAGAGCATTTTGAGCTTTGAAGATGTAGACAGACTGATAATAAAAGGTCACTCAAGCATGTGTGAATGAAACAAAACACAACTCCAGGTATGTTTTTGACGGGGTAACAACATTCTAACATGACTTAAACATCTCAAGAATCAATAGTTTGTAATATACGACCTTTAATCCTCACTCTGCCACCATCTGCAAATCTGTGAGCGCTTTGCAATACCAGTCATCCATCTTTGTTTGTGACTTTGGCAGCCTGTGAAAATGACTCTAAACACAACATACATATTTCATAACTTGAGAAACTTTCAAAAGCACTGCCACAAACTGCAAAGTACTTTCTATTTGGATAACACTGCTCTTTAAAATCACATAGAAAACTCCGGTCTGTGTCTCTCAAATCAAATCTTCGGCGTTCCCTCCAAACTTCATCTCCTTGTTGATATTTGTGCTTCACGGCGAGTCAAACGTCGACCACACTTACACAAGATGGCTGCGTTTCAAAGTGCCCCATTACTGTTGTCGATCTCCAAATCTGAATCCAGACAAACGTTTCCGCTGCCAAATGAGCTGCTCGTGGATAATTAGCATCGTAGCATCAGTTAGCGAGCTCCTCCGCTCACTCTGCTCTTTCCATCTCTCCTTCCTTCATCCTCCTTTTCTCTCTTCTCCTCTTTTCCCCTATCTTTTGCTTCCTCTCTCTCCTCCTTCACTTTTTCCTCATCTCTTCCCTCTCCTCTACTTCTCCACTTCTCTCTTCCTCACCACTCTTTCTTCTCCCTCTCCACTCTCCTCCCCACTTCACCTCCATCTCTCCTCCTCTCTGGCTCTCTCCTCCCTCTCTTTCTCCTCCTCTCCTCTATGATCTAAAGTGTTTTTAAATGTCCTGACTGAATGATTTCTCTTTCCAAACATTTAACTCCAGTCCCTCTCTTCCACTCTTTCTCTCTCCTCCTCCTCTCAGCTTCTTTCTGTTTCTTCCTTCCTCCCCTCCTCTCTCAGTCCCTCAGTGTCTCTTCATTCTCTCCATCCCTCCTCCTTTTCCCCCTCTCTCCTACTCTTTTCTTTTTTAAGTCCCTCCCTCTCTCCTCCCCTCTCAATCCCTCCCTCTCTCCTCCTTCTCTCTCAGTCTCTTCCTCTCTCCCCTTTTTCTCTCCTCCTCCTCTTCTCTTTCAGTATCTCCTCCTCCTCTCCCCTCCTCTCCTTTATCAGATATAATCCCTCTCTTCCTCCCTCTCTCCTCCAGTTCTCAGTACCACTCTTCTCTCCCCCAGTCCTCCTCTCTCCTCCTTCTCTCATCTCTCAATCCCTCCTTTCTTCTCTCCCCTTCCTCTCTTCTTCCCTCTCTTCTTTTCTCTCCTGTCTCTCTCTCCCTCTCTCTCTCTCCTCTCCTCTCAGTCCCTCTCTTCTTCTCTCCTCTTCCTCTCCTCCTCCATCTCTTCTTCCTCTCCTATCTCTCCCCCCTCTCTTCTCCTCTTTTCTCAGTCCTTCCCTTCCTCTCTCCTCTTCCTCTCCTCCTCCCTCTCCCTCAGTGTCTCTCCATTCCTCCTCCCTCCTTTCCCACCTCTCTCTACTACTCCCTCTCTCTCTCTCTCCTCCCCTCTCAATCCTTCCCTCTCTCCTTTCCTCCTCTCTCAGTCCCTACTTTCCTCTCTCCTCTTCCTCTCCTCCTCCTTCTCTTTCTCTCCTGTCTCTCTCCCGCTCTCCTTTTCTCCTCTCTCACTCCTTCTGTTCCTCTCTCCTCCTCCCTCTCTTCTTTCCCTCCTGTCTCTCCCTCCTCCTCCCTCTCTCCTCTCCTCTCAGTCCCTCCTTGTCTCTTTATAACGAGCTCTTTCTTAATTACTTTTTAATGGGCTGATAACATCTGCTCCTGGTTACATCCTGACGCATAGGTCCCCACTCCAAGGACTTTGTTGAGGAGAGGCTCAGGAATACAGACCAAACATACGTGAAAACTCTTTAAACTCAATATTTTAAAAGAAATATACCCACTTTTATTTATTTTATTCAAGGCTATGCCAGGAGCTACTCTCAGGGCAGGGAGTTTTAATTAAGAAGTGGTCAAAAATAAAAAAAACAGGACAGTGAAATGAATATGTTTAATGCCACACTGTCCAACATTCCAGGCAAAGTAATAATATCTCCATGGTGACAATGAGGTGGCAGAAAGGTTAATAGTGCAAGAATGATGGCGCATATGACAGGTTTTCATGTTTTGATAACTGGCCTGACTGACTTGGTTTGGTGGGATAGTGTTTGTGCTAAATATTTATCATAGTTTTGCATCAGTTAAGTGGCAGTTTGTGGGGGAAAAAAAATTTGAAGAAAAGTAAGATGGTGCTGCGTTCTACAACAGAATCCCTCTACCTGCTGTATGTCGTCCACACGCAAGACTCCATCGCCATGCAGAGGTAATTTGTACACTGAAAAAGCATTTTTGTGACAGTTTAAACCTTCATTTTTCAAGTTTTTTTTTATATTTTGTATTTTCGTTTTTTTTTTGTTTTTTTTTTTTTTTAATTTTTTTTTTTTCGTTTTTTTTTTTCTGTCATCCATGCATGTTTGAGTAATTTAGCGATCTTTCCCGGCCCCTATTTGAACCCTCCTTACTGTTAGCTGTGTGATCCTGTACAAGACTCCCACAAGCCTACGTCACCTACGCTCCTGCACGACTGTTTTCCATAATATTACGAAAGCATGATGCTCTGAAGGGGGAGTGACTTAGCATGGAGAGCAAAGGGAGGGGAGACTCCGATGTGAAACATGCCAATACATTGTTTTCGGTGTATATACCATTCTCAAAACAAAAAAAAAGGCAGTGCTGGGGTCTAAATATGTAATACACTGAATAAGCAAAACACCCCTGTTTAAATGCAACTATTATATAAGAGTCTAGTCTGCTCTGTCCCTTTCTAACCACCTCCATAGCATCCCAGACAGAGCATTCAGACAGATGACCTCTCCTCTGCACAAACTTTCAGACATCGCTATAGCAACAACCAACACGACTTACTCTGTCTCTTATCTCAAAACAACAGCCCCTTTAACTCCCTCTTCTACAGTCTTTGTTCGAGTTTATAAAGCGCCCAATGTCCCCAAATGGCAAACCACTTCTCCAAACGGCACATCTCTCCCATTTTGTTTTCAGCTAAAGAAAATAGACCTGCTTCTTGCTATAAAGAAAAAGTATTAGTGTTTTGAGCTAAAGGATTACATTTTAGCTTTCCAATCCCCAGCCTCTGCCATGTAAGTCTGTAACTATTACACTATATCCAGTGACGCTCGCATCTAACCTGTTGTTCTATCAATATATGTGAGATTTTGTTACATTCCCAGATAGCTCGCGGCGCTAGCTACAAGAAAAATAGGTCTTTAAGTTGGTCTTGATATGGCCCATACGGCAGCCTACAAGAGCAATTCTCGAAATGAAAAAGTGTATGGATTTTTGTTTTGTCAGGATGAGCAACTGTGCAGCTACAATACAATATCTCTCCTCCCTGTGCTACTGTGGCAGAGTGGTTATCCTGTCTCTTCCTCTCAGTATAAGGAGGTTGTGGGTTAGACTCCTGATCTCTCCGAGTGGTGTGTGCATGTTCTGCCTGTGTTACTGTGGCAGAGTGGTTAGCCCGCTGTGCATTTTTACCCATTTTAAGTTTTTCACAATGTACATAAAGCTGTGTGGTTGAGATAAAAAGCAATACTAGTGCATTAGTAGAACTGTTTTATCTTTAAATATAGATGAAAGTTGGCACCGCAGCCTGTTCCACCTGTCGGATTTTTAATTCTCAGGTTAGTGCCAAATTCTAACGAAAGCGTCCAGACTGAAATAGTTTCATGATTTGAGCAGGTGGCTGTGTTTCACGTGGGAGGTGAGAAGAGGAGGGATCTGACCAGCTTTACGGAAACAAGAGAGTTTGTCCAAGAATAATATACGGTACTGAGGAGGAACAGTAGATATATGATACAGAGGAGGAGCAGTGAATATATGGTACAGAGGAGGAGCAGTGAATATATGGTACAGAGGAGGAGAGTGGATAGAGTGAATATATAGTAGAGAGGAGGCAGATATGATACAGAGGAGGGACAGTGCTCCTCTGACCCTGCATCCTCTGTTCCTCTGACCTTCAATCTGTATGTTCACAGTCATTAGTAGTTACTAATTAGTGGAACATGCCAGACTTAAAAGCATTGCTAAATAACATTAATTAAGATGGGATCATTAGAGAGCAAATATTCAATAATTGGCTTCATTTACGTAAACCAGGTCAACAATGTGCATGAAACAAATGCTTGATGAGTAATTACTGAGGGCTGGGAATGTAAACGGTGTAAGTAAAAAGAAACAAAACAAAGCAGGTAATTGAAAAGAATATAATATAGTGTAGTGCCCGTCATCAGTGCTACAATAATGGAACAGATGCATCACCCATTCTACAGTTATAGTGCATATACTGGACATATTAAAGGCATGTACCTGATTTTTACGGACTTAAAAATGTGAAAAACAGAAGTAATTCATTTTAAACAGTTTGCAGTGGTCTGAAGTTATTCTTCACCTACATTATGCAATCTGAGGATCCTAATTATTCACCATGATGAGTTTATAAGCACTTTTCACTACTCTCAAAGACCAGAGTGGAGTTTTGCTAAAGCTGCAAGCTAACGAGCATTTCCTGACTCTGGGACAGTAAAACTCTTGATAAGTGCAGACAGCTCGCAGCAGACTTATTCTGACATCCATATATGTCCACTGGAGCTGGACACGCTCAGCTCAAACTCATGGACTGTTTATGTCCACTTAAAGGCCCTGTACCCAATTTTGTCCCAGTTGAGACAGAGGGTGGTTAGCAGAGCAGGTTGTAATAGGTTGTAATAGACACTGGCTCTGTGTTAAAGCTCTGTTGCTTTTCATTATGCTCCTAATGATTCCCTGTCAGCTCCCATTGTAAATGAACCAGGGATAAGAAAGAACGAGTGGGCGAGGAGAGACAGAGGGAGGGAGGAGAGAGATGTGCACAGAACACTCTTCTATTATAAACTATTCACTCGAATCATACTTCACAGCTGATGTCATCAACATTCACTGCGGTTGTGATGCTAGCTGAAGGCTCGGCTCTGTCTGAAGCTCTGTTGCTCAAATCAGATTTATTTTAACACAATCTGACCAGAAAGTAGTAACTTACTTGGAACTACAGCAGGTGAGCTCATTTGTGCTGTTAGACAAATTTCTCACACAGAAATACAGTCACAGGCTAGTTATCATTAACCAAGAGTTTTTCAGTTAGTCACTCTCACATTTTTGTTGAAAGTCAAACACTTAAACAGGACCAGGAACACGTCTATTGATCTATTGTTACATCCATTTTCTTTTTCTTGTGACTTTTTTAAACAGTATTTGCTAATATGTGGATTGTGTCACCAGGATAACTGCTGAACGTTCTACCATACTATACACGTAGAACACCCCCAGCATGACACCACTGCATTAATAGGTTAGGATCAGTTACTTCACAATATAATAGACTCCTTCTAGTTAAACCTAAGCTGGACAAGTCAGAACTCTGTGGTGGAATTTGCTGTTTAACTGTCAGATGCAGATTTGTTGACCTGGTTTATGGTTAATATCTCTGTAATTACAAGGCCTATCCACATGAAACAAAAACTGACACAAAGTTCAACAAAATTTCCCCAAACCCACATTCATACACTCCTCAAATTGTGCATATTGTGGTCATATTGCATAATCAAGACTCTGCTTCTCTCATAAAACGTTCCTATAAAAATTAAATGAAATTGATTCTTTCTAAAGATGGTCCAAGTGAAGTGACCAGAGGGACGGGACTCCACACTGTGAGAATCCTGAAGACATTTACTTCAACTGGTCCTGTTAAAATAAACATTAACCCTGTGAAAAGAGGACATGAATAATGTGAATAAGAGCAATAATCCCTATGGAAACGGTCTCTTAGCAACAGCATGAAACGGGAGCCATGTCCAAGATGGCCGCCACAGGATATATGTACAGTATAATCATGTGTGTTTAAGGATGTGTCTCTGGATTATTGTTGAATAAAACCACGCCAATGAGCAGAGGCAGCAGTCTTGTACCATATTGATTTCAGATATTTTTAGTACGCAAAATATTGAAATATCATGTGGATTTACATTCTGACCTCTGAAATGGCAAGCTCAACTTAATAAAAAAATAAAAGTAAAAAGACAGAAACAGAGAGCTGGCAAAATAAGTAAAGCCTTGGTTAAGCCACCAGTTAAATGTTTACTCTAGAGTTTACCCCCCTCCTCTCTGTCCCTCTGTCTGGATTGTGGTGGTGGTCTGTTAATTATGGCTCTAATCACAAAGCCGATCTCCGCCTTCCTGAGGGCACACTCTGGACACACGACACACACGGGCTCGGACACACTTAGCACACACCTCACACACAAGCTTAGCACACACCATAGACATGCTTCGTACACACTTAGCATGCACATACTAGGCAGACACTTAGCAACGGCTCACACATATGCACAACCCTCACACACACTTAGCACACGCCACACACACACGCCACACACACACACCACACACACGCCACACACACGCCACACACACGCCACACACACGCCACACACACATGGCTTAGCACACTCCTCACAAATGCTTAGCACATGCTTCACACTTAGCACATGCCTCACACACAGGCTTAGCACACGCTTCACATACACACTTGGTGCACACCTCACACATGCTGAGCACACACCTCACACACAGTTTAGCACACACCTCACACACACTTAGCACATGCCTCACACACATATCACATGCCTCCCACACACCTAGCACACGCCTACCACACATGCCTAGCACACACCTCACACACACTTATCACACGGCTACCACACAAGCGTAGCACACACCTCACACACAGTTTAGCACACACCTCACACATATGCTTAGCACATGCCTCCCACACACCTAGCACACGTCTCACACATATGCCTAGCACACACCTCACACACATACTTAGCACACACCTCACACATGCCTAGCACATGGCCTGCACAGAGCACACACACGTCTCTCACTCTTTTAGCACACGCCTAAATGGCCACCAGTAGAACACATTATTCACGTGTAATTACTCTGTCAATAAACGTGATGTGGTGTGGGACAGTCAGTCCTAGTTTAAACATGCCTCTCTCTTGGATCTGCAATTACAGCCTGGTATCTGCAGGCCTATGCTTTCTGTTTCCCATTTTAAAGGTGCTGTCCTTGGGTTAAAGAGGAGGTATTAAACTTCTGTGGAGGTTTACTTGCTAACACAAAACATATTTAGATCACCAAGTTATTTTTCATTGTTTTAAAAAAATGCTATATTCGCCGAACACAACATATTCACATGTTTAGTAAGTTCCACTTTAATTTTTGAAGCTCTGAGACTCCCTTCGCATTGCTCTCTGCGCTAAGTCACTCCCCCTTCAGAGTGCTATCACTGGAAGGTTTGAATATGGCCCAGAAGAGATAGCTAAAATACATGCATGGATTTAGCATCATATCTCTACTTTAATGATTTAATAATATCTCTTTTCTGATTATTTCACCTGCCTGTTGTGTTGGTGAACTGTCAGTCCCTCCTAAGGCCTGTAGTTGCTGTGCAGATTTGCAGTTACAACCCAAACAGTTGAAAAAAAAAAAAAAAAAAAAACATTATTCCTGAGTCTTTTCTAAATGATTTCACTTTGAGCTCAGAGTGTGTCAGGTGGTGAAAATAAAAGTCCCTCCTAATCCATCCACTTAACCTCACTTTAAGTCTTTTTAATGGGACTAACTCGCCCAGACACTGTGAACAGAACACCGTATCTTCCCTCTCTCTCTCTTTCTCCCTTTCTTTCTGTCTTTCTCATCCCTCCCTTTCTCTCTGCCTCCCCATCTCTTCTTTCTCTCTCTCTTCCTCCTTTCCTAACTTTTTCTCTTTCTCCTTTCTCTATTCCTTCTACTTATCTGCTTCTCTCCGTCTTCCTTTTCTCCCCTCCCTATCGCTCACTCCCCTCTCTTTTCTCCCCCTCTCTCTTGCTCCTCTTTCTCTCACTCTCACACTTTCTCTCTCTCTCATGCCTCTCTCTCCCCCCTCTCTCTCTCACACTTTGCCCCTCTCTTTTGCTTTTCTGCCCCTCTCCTCTTTTCCTCTCTCTCTTTCTCTCATGCCTCTCTCTCCCCCCCTCTTTCTCTCACACTCTACCCCCCCCTTTCTCTCTTCTGTCCCTCTCCTTTTTTCCCTCCCCCTCTCTCTCTTGCTCTCTCTCTCCCCCCTCTCCCCCTCTTCCTCTTTCTCCCTCTCTCTCTTCTCTGTCCTCTCTTTCTCTATCTACATTTAATCACCTTTGGAGAGGATTCTTAGTTTTGGCTCGGGCCCAGATCTCTTCACAATGACTCCACTGAACTCAATATCATTTTTCACTTCTCCTCCTCTCTCCTGTCTGCACTTTATTCACTCCCTCTCTATCTTTTTCATCTCTCTCTCCATATGCCTCGATCTCTCTCTACTCTCCCTCCACCCGCCACTATTTATCTGAGTCCCTCTACCCTCTTCTTCACTCCCCCTCTCTCATTCTCATCTGTCTCTCCTTTCCGTTACCTAATGTGCCTTCCCCCTTTTTCTGTTCTACCCTTGTTTAACCTCTCCCCTCTCTCCATCTTTTCTTCAACCCTCCACTGTCTTCTCTCTTGTCTCTCGCCATCCATCGCCCCCCCCCGTTCTCCCTCTTTCCCTCCTCTTCTCTCCTTCCTTCATTCTTTCTCATCTTCTACTCTTTCTTCTCTTCTGTCCCCCTCACTTCCTCCTTTCTATCTCCCTCCTCCCTCTTTCCATCCTCCTCTCTCCCTCTTCACTTCTTTCTCATCTTCTACTCTTTCTTCTCTACTGTCCTCTCTCTGCCCTCTTCCTCTCACACTCCTCCTTTCCCTCTTCGATCTCACCCTAATCCCCTGTTTTGGATCTTCTACTCTTTCTTCTCTGATGCCCCCTACTCTCTCCCATGCACCTTTCCCTCCTCCTCTCTCCCTCCGCCCGTCATTCTCATCTTCTACTCTTTCTTCTCTGCTGCCCCCCCTCTCTCTCCTACCTTTCTCTCCCTCCCTCCTTCTTTCTCATCTTGTCTGCTGGCTCTGTTCCAGTTAAATTACCACTTGTTCAGATCGCCTGTGACACGGTGCAGAACTTAATTATGCCCTTGCCCTCCCTCTCTCTCTCTCTCTCTCTCTCTCTCTCTCTCTCTCTCCGTCTCCTACCCTCCCTCTTCTTGCCCTACCCTCCCTCCTTCTTCTCTCTCTCTTTCTCTCTCCTTCTCTACTGCTCTCTTTCCCTATCACTCCTCTCTCTCTCCATTCACTTTTGTCCACTCACTCTGTCTCTCCCCTCACCTGTGCTCTTTCCTCTCTCTACTTCTCCTCTTTTCACCCTCTCTCTCTACTTATGTCTCCTCTCTCTCCAATCTTTCCACTCTCCTCCACTTTCTCTCTCTTTTGTCCTTCCCTCCTCTGCATTCCTCTCTTCCTCCCCATATCTACCCTCTCTTCCTCCCCATATCTCCCCTTCTCTCTCTCCACTCTTTCCACCCCCCTTCTCTCTCCTCCAATATACCTCTCTCTTCTCTCCCTCCCTCCCTCTCCTCCACTCTCCCTTCTCACTCCCACTCTCTTTTCTCCCTTCCTATCTCCTCCACTCTCTCCCCCCAGTTCCCTCCACTCTTGACACTCTCTCCTCCTTCTCTTCTCTTTTCCCCCTCCCTCTCCTCCCTCTTTCTCTTCTCCCTCTGCTCTATTTTTTCTCTCTCTACATATTTCTTTTCCCCCTCCCTCTCATTTCTCTCTCCCTCCTCACGTTTCCCCTTCATCTCCCTCTTCTTCTCTCTTCTCTCTCCCTCCACTTTCGTACACTCTTTACACTCCCTCCTCCTTCTCTTCTCTTTTCCCTTTTCCTCCTCCCTTCCCTGCCTCTTTCTCTCTCTCCTCAATTTTTCTCCTCTCTACCTCTTTCTTCTCCCCCTCCTTCTCATCCCTTCCCCTTTCACTCTCCCTTTTCACTTTTTCCCTCATCCCCCTTCCTCTCTCCCTCCCACTTTCCTACACTCTCACCTCCTTCTCTCTCTTTTCCCTCTTCCTCCTCCCTCTCCCCCCTCTTTCTCTTCTCTCTATCCTCTATTTTTTTCTCCTTTCTACCTCTTTCTTCTCCCCCTCCCTCTCATCCCCTCCCTTTTCTCTCTCCCTCCTCACTTTTTCCATCATCTCTCTTTCTCCGTCTTCTCTCTCTCCTTCCACTTCCCTACACTGCCCCCTCTTCTTTTCTATCTCCCGTTCCTCCTATCTCTCTTCTCTCTCTCCTCTGTTTTTCTCCTCTGTACCTCTTTCTTCTCCCCCTCCCTCTCATCCCCTCCCTTCTCACTTTTTTTCCATCACCTCCCTTCCTCTGTCTTCTTCTCTCTCCCCCCACTTCCCTACACTCTCCACTCCTCCTCTTCTTTTCCATCTCCCTCTCCCCCTATTTCTCTTCTCTCTCTCCTCTATGTTTCTCCTCTCTACCTCTTTCTTCTCCCCCTCTGTCTCATCCCTTCCTCTTTCTCTCTCCCTTTTCACTTTTTCTCTCATCCTCTCATGTCTCTCCCTCTCTTCTTCTCTCTCCCCCCACTTCCCTACACTCTCTCCTCCTTCTCTCTCTCTTTCCTAACCCTCCCCTCTTTCTCTCCATCTCTCTCTTCTCCTCTCTTCTCCTCCCTTTTCTCACGCTCTTCCCTGTTAGCCTTGTCTGGTTCCTTTGTCTCTTCAGGCTCATTAGGGGCTCTTCACGGCTCTCCCTCCCCGCCGTCGACAGCTTGTTACGGGCAGAGAGGAGGGCTGAGGTGCCCTGGCTCGTGGTTTAAGTACACAGTATAAACCCAAACATGGGCCCGTGCTAGTACTTCTTGATAAGACGATTATTGGACAGAACCCGGAGCTAAAACTGCAGTAAACACAATATGGATTTAATGAGGCGCAGTGTCAGAAAATCAAAAACAAACTAGATCACTGTTTAGTCAATAGGAGAGTGTTCAGCAGAGATGTGAGCAGGAGAGAGGGAGAGAGGGATTATACAGGAAATACAACGTGCAGGGACAGTTTGTGGATTTGTTTTGAACCGAGCAAAACTTGGCAATAAAAATAAAGTTGTAGAAAGTCATTTTGGGTTTGAAGGCGCTGTACCTGATTTTTTACTGTCGTGAAAACAGGACTAGTTCATTTTAAACAGTTTGCAATGGTTCAAAGTTATTCCTCACTTACCTTATGTACTCAGAGCATCCGAATGATTCACCATGATGAGTTTATAAGCGTTTTTCACAACTTTCAGAGACAAAAGCGGAGTTTAACGTGAAAGTAAAGTTCCAACTTCAGCTGAGGTAGTTCTGACCAAGACAAGCTCAACAGCAGCTCACTTCCTGATTCTTGGCCAATAAAACACCTTATAATTAGATATAGACAGTACACACTTGACTTAGTTTGACCTCAAGAGCTGCTTATACAATATATCTGTCAGGATTCCAGTTTTTCCCTGTGTGTTCCTGTGCTGTCTCTCCTCTCCTGTGTTTTTGTGCCTGGAGCTGGGCAGTGAGTCTGGTACCACTCTCACTTATGGTTACCACACACTTCTGCAGCCCATCAGTAATCAAGCTCTACTTCAACCTCTACAACTGCCATGTTTCATTTCACCAAATGCATAGTTTGAAGTATTCCTCAAAGTATTGTTCAAAGTACCCAGCTGAAAATGGGTAGTCCTCAGTCTTGCCGAAATGGGACAGCCCTTGTTGCGCCAGAAGTGACGTAATGCCCTTTGATGCACACTTCAAACATTGCATTTAAGGGCATTTTGGCAAAATGAGACGTGGCCAGTGTCTCCACAAGCTGCCAAATCATCAGTCTATTGTCCCGTGATCCCGTTTTTTGGACCCACCAATCAGCTCAGCCTCTAACACAGCTCCCAACCCCAACACCCACTCTTTGCATTTTCTTTGTAGTAAACCCTGTTAATTTTTTGAATCCAGAGTCTGCATCTTCGATCGACCAGACATTACGACGATATCTGTACTGAGGCAAGATTCAACTTCTATAAATCCAGAACAGAGTGCTGTCCTCTGTTTTAATTCATAATTGAGTGACTGAAGTAACTTGTTCAGGTGCTGGGAAATTGTGACATGTGCTATTGAACTTTACTATGAAAGCAGTAAACAAGTGCTATATTAAAGCTTAAGTTAAATGTGCACTGTGTAGCATTTGTGGTGGGGTGTCTGCCACCTGTTTGTCTCCATGTAAGTCACAGTATAGTTACAGTGTTTTTAAGACACGCTAATGCCATACTATGCAACTCTCCAGACAAACTAATAAGATCTCCATGGACCAGTGGCAGACCCTCACTTTTTTTAGCATTTTGTTGCAGAAGGGCTCCATCTGAGGTAATCCTGAGCAAGACCAGCTCAAGATCTGGAGATGGGCCCCACTGCTCCTGACAGTTTTAACCCAGAGACACTGAAGGATGGGTCAAATGCAAAGGACATATTCTTCTGCAGGGACATATTTGTGCTCTTACTACTATTTTGTGTGTAAACTATTTTGAATTTAAATTATACAGAACTTTGATTGGTCATATTGTGCGCAGTGCTGACACATCTCTCCTACAAATAAACAGCTAAGAGCCATCTTTGGTGCATTTTAAATAAAGCTTCTGAGATTTATCTGTTACAAATGCCCCTCGTGTTTTTCTCTGGTTTGATCATTTACACTTTAAATCTTGTGCGTTTGTGAGATTGTGTGTTTGTGGGTCAGACTCTGCTCTTGGATATTTGCATAGAGCAGGTGGAACATTGGTTTTGATGATTGTTCACTGAAAATACTTTGTGTTATTTATGACGCTGCCTCTAAAGCTCAGGATTGTGGGTAAATCACTGCTGTTGTACTGTGCATAAGCATGGAGGAAATGAGGTCGTGCTGAGAGGTGGGGGGGCATATTAACCAATACAAATAATCTTTTGAATTATCACCAAGACCAGGACTAAACCAGGTCTAAATCAGAACCCGGCGAGGTTTGTAACTGGAATAAACACTGCAGTGGCTCAGGTGGAGAGGTGGACTTAAGGATGATGGTTCAATCACAGTACACACAGCCCTTTGTGTCCTCAAGCAAGGCACTTAGGCTATGTGGGGACTGAGTGAGTGGCTGCTGATGGTCACTGCCACTCGGTCAACTGAGTGTGGGATTCCTAAACACAGGACAGCATTTGGAAACCCAGCCTTTTCAATTACGACAGTGTGTCAGTGGAATATGTTGCCAACAGAGATGACAACATGTAAAAAACAATGGCACATTTTCACACCTGGCGGAACAATAAACCAAACCTGCTCTCATAATGTGGAGTGGTGTGTGTCTGTGTGTGTGCAGGTGCATGTGTGTGTGTGTGTGTGTGTGTGTGCATGTGTTTGGAAAGGCTGGGCTTTTGGATGATGGTTTTATGCTGAGAGAACTGCATGTGAATGGTGTTACAGAACTTTTATGATGGTCCGGTCATAATAAAGACATTCTCTTTGTATGGTTGATTTTATGAACTATAACCTCAGCCTGCCCAGGGACAGGTGGAAGTTATTCTTATTGATATTGCTATTGGATTTAGATTTTAGATTGCCCATAAAATATCAAGAAAGAAAAAACACAAAAAACAGCACTTTGTTGCACACAGTCTGCATCTATAAAGAAAGCATTTTATCAATTGCTCATGCTGCTAAAATACACTTTGGGATGAGTTCTGATTATTGGCTTGAGTTTGGTGCTCCAATCTGCTTGTCCTCCCCATGTAAAAAAAAAAAAAAAAAACAAAAAACTGTTTTAAAGGTGCATACGTGTCTGAAAACTCATGCATGTGAATACAGAGTTTGCATTTTCTCCCTGTGTCTGGGAGGGTTTCCTCTGTGCCCCCCATCAACCTAGAACATGCACAATAGGTCAAATCTGCCACAGAAGGTAGTCCTGACCAAGACTAGCTCAAGATCTGCCCCGAGACAATGAAAGTTGGGTCAAACGCAGGTTTAACCCAGAGACACTGAAGGATGGGTTAAACAGTGAACATGTTTATCTATGGTGACAATAGTAGTGTAATAGTGTAGTTAACCTTAACTAGTGCCAAAGGGTTAAACAAGTTAAAGCATTTCACGTACAGAAGCATAATCCTCATCCTCCCTGCTGTTTTGGTGTTGTAAAGAGCAGAGCAGTGGTTGCACATGTGAACATCACGGCTCATTCTGTGTTGAGCTGTAATTAAAGCCTGTGCTCTGAGCTGTGTCCCCTGGGCTCCTCTGTCTCCTCTCATTATCATCAGGAGTTTCACAGACATCAGATGCAGGACGGACATGTAAGGGAGAGAGGGAGAGAAAGAAGGGGTGGGGGGGTCAGGAGAGAGAGAGGGAGAGAGGGAGGGAGAGAGTAGGGGAGAGAAAGGGGTTGAGCGTAACGTAATTAGGAGTAAGCAGAGAAATTAGGAGATGCACGAGAGGGAGTTTGGCCTGAATTTTTCTGACCTCAGACTGGAGGAACATCTGGGCATGACTTTACCATGGAGAATTTGTGTTAAAGATACAGTATGCAACTTTTCTGCCTTCTTGTCTCCATGGAGATTTTAATACGTATATACAAGAGCCGTGGCCTGGTATATCTAACCGTAAGGAGGATTTGAATAGGGTACACAAGATGACTCAAACATGCGGGGATGACATCTAAAACCTCTTCAGGCATGTTTTTAATGAGGGGACAATGTTATAGCTCTTTAAGTACAGCTCACACATCCGTAACTGTAATGGTGGTAGTTCAAATCCACCAGTATATGTCCTTGAGCTTGACACTCTCCCTGCTACAGTTCTATCAGTTAAAATAAAAACTAGTGTTGCTTTTTAGAGGCTTATTGAATGAGTAAAGACAAGACTCTAGTGCATAGATGTGACATCACCAGATCTGAGCCAGGTTGCCATGCCGATTAACAACTAAACACTATATCTTGTAAACAAAAAAAGTCCTCAAAATGTTGCATAAAACCCCCTCCCTCTTTCATTTTTATTTATTTATTTTCTTAAATTCATTTTAGAATTATTATTTTATTTATTTTATTATACGTTTGTGGTCTTCTTTATGTAATTACTTAGTATATTGTTTTCATTATATATTTTGTTTTACCTATTAAAAAGTGGAATAAAAAAATTTAAAAAAATCAAAATGTTGCATAAAACAGAAAGCTAAACCTGCAGATTATTAATCTTTCATTTTTGACACGGGAAAAACATGCAAATTCCACATAAAAAGGCATATGACACGGGCCTGGGAATCAAACCTGAGACCTCATGGCTGTATGTTACATTTAGCTCACGATGATACACTGCTGATGCTTTATATGCAAGAATCATTGCGGAAACAGCTGATTTGTTTTGTGTATTGATTTCAGTGAGCGCCCCCTGGTGTGGAAATGATGCATGTAGACTTCCTGTGGCTGTGTCTGCGCATAAATAACACAGTGCTAGCATTCAGCGTTTGAGGCTAGCTGAATGTATTAGCGCAGGCCGTGCCTTAAAGCTGTGTAAGCGCATCGATTTTTAAACATATTTACTCAGAGTCTGTGTGTTTGTCTCTAGAGCGCCGCTAAGCTAGCTCCATCAGCAGAAATGAGGCTAACGCTATCCAAAAGGCGTATCTGCGTGATTTAATACAGTACTAAAGGAGCACACGTGGTTATGGGTTATGGGGAGGTGTATAAAGTGACGGCATATATGAGATGAAGAACAGGTACAGTGGAGTCACATGGACATAAAAAGACATTTATGGGGAGGAAATAAATTAAATAAAAGTGAGTTACATTTAAGACAGAGGCAGGTGTAAAAACAACTAAACTAGGTCAAAACCAGGTTTAAAATAAAAGCTAGGACTAAACCAGAATTGACCCTGAGTTAAATCAGACTAATCCATGTCTAAATCCAAACTGGACCGGGACTAAACAAAAGAATCCTGGATTAAACCAGATGTTGACAGGTTTAAACCAGGACTAAACTAAGACCAAACCAAGCCAAAACTACTAAAACGGACTAAAATGAGACACAAAAAACAGGTTTTAACTGGAATTGAACCAGGACTGAACCAGGACTAAACCAAGACTTAACAGGACTGAGCCAAGCCTGAACCAGGACAAAACCAGGACTGAACCTGGACAAAACTATGACTGAACCCGGACTAAACCATGACTGAACTAGGACAAAACCGTTACTGAGCCAGGACAAAACCAGGACTGAACCAGGACTAAACAAAGACTTAACATGACTGAGCCAGGACTGAACCAGGGACTGATTAAACCAGTATGACTGAACCAGGACAAAACCGTTACTGAGCCAGGACAAAACCAGGACTGAACCAGGACTAAACAAAGACTTAACATGACTGAGCCAGGACTGAACCCGGACTAAACCATGACTGAACCAGGACAAAACATTTAAACAGGGACTGAACCAGAACTGAGCCAGGACCTGAACCAGTGACTGAACCAGGACAAAATCAGGATGAAAATCAATCAAATGTTACATCCCAACAGTTACTTTTTAAAGTTACTCTTACTTGAATAGTAGTTTCCTCAAAATTTTACTCTTACTCAAATAATTTATTAGAACACTTTGTGCTCCTAGTTGGGTAATAATATTTTGAAGTAACAGTACTCTTGTTGTTGTTAACTGCGCCCACCAGTTCTTATTGTAAACCAAAAATAAAAGCGGCGACATAAACTTTTCATACACTCCCCACTGAAAACAGGGAATCAATCTTGTACAAGTTTTTGCGACAAACAAGTCTTGGATCGTCCCTTTAATAATTCATATCCTGTGAAGCTCATTGTCTTCTAACAGCTGGCTCTCTGCTCCGTGTTGCCAGATTGGTGCTGATTTTAAACGCCAAACATTTCCCTGGCAGCAGAGTGGACATTGTCTAAAAGAGGAGACTTGTCCCACACTGGCAGATTTGGCTGGCGGCTGCATATTGCCTGTCCGTTGTGATTGTGTAATCTTCGGCTGCATCCAAACACTGTTTTTGAGTCTTTCTGGGCAGCGGGCAGTTTCATTCTAAGTATTGTTCGTTTTGCAGAGTCCTTCTCAGAGCCAATTTGAAGTGGAGATCAGGCGAGCTGTTTCTGAGCGCTTTGAGAGAGAGGCATTGATTGGAGGTTCAACGCGGTTCAGCCAATCTTCACAACACATCTACATCACACTTTTGGAGATTTCAAACTTCATTTTGCTCTTTTGAAACGACACAAACTTTTCAGAATTCGGTTGTAAATAAAATCTTTCAGCCGATGTATGAGGTTTTCATCATTACATTTTTGCAAAGGGAGGCTTTCTATGTGTGTTGCACGAGTGTTCATTTTCGACAACGCATTTGAATTATGATTTTAGTTTTAGGAAAGATTAGGTCAAATCATTTACGACTAGATATACAACCAATATATGAGTTGGTCGATACATCGGGCTGATGTTTGGACTTTTTAGCATATCGGCTATAGGCCTTCAAAGACAGATATAAGGCCGTGTCCACCGACAATCTGACCCGAACTGAAGAAGCAGCTTGGGTGAGCATCGACACGTCTTCAATCTAAAAACTTTTTGTCCAGTTGGCAGAATTGAATTTTTATTTTACTATAGCAGCACAAAATGTAACTACGCAGCTCTTTTATAGGTTTGTGGTCAAAAAAGGGGCTTGGGGGGGAGATTGTAGTGAAGTTAAATTACATAAATTTGGGAAAATAATAAAAATCTTCCCAACATATCGGCATCGGACATGAAAAACCTCATATCGGTCAGCAGTGGGTTCAGTGCATATACTGTTGATGTGTTTTTAAGCAAGACACTTCAACGACTAGGGCTGAATGATTCATGAAAAAATATCAAACTGTGATTTTTCAGATGTGTCTTTAAGCATGTCCAGAAGAATTGACAAAAAGACGTACAAACTAATACAAGAGTCACATTTCAGAACATGTTTGTACAGATCTGAAGACAAGAGAGTTCATTGTTTATGGAGAAAATGATGGTACTTCAAAAATTGTGGCAACCTTGCCTTGATCAGTCTGTCTCTGGGCGACTTTGAGCGTCTGGACTCAGCGTTATTTGAGGTTCAGACAGTTTAATATCACAAGAACCTGGTCTTAAAGCACCAGTATGTAACTTTTTTTTTTTAAACTGACTAAAATAAAGCATCAAAAAACATCAGCGTTACATCTCTTTGACAAACTTTGACTGCTCTCTGCTCTCGTGACTGCGTTACACTAAAGCGTCTTTCTCTGGACACAGGTAAAAACTCATTTAAACACATCAGATTATTGTTTAACTCCACAGATCGAAAAGCACGTTCAGGAAATAAAAATTGCTTGTTTGATGTAATAACTTTTCATTCACTGTTCAACATATCACAAATATATTCTGGGTTCGTCAGCGTTTATGAAAAGGAAATTAAACTGCTCAGAGAGAAATGATTGTTCAATTACAAAGGGAGAAATAGAACGACGTTTAGGCCCAAAATGGAGTGATTTATGAGAAAAAGAGTCTGCAATCACCAGTGTTAGTTTGCATCGAGTAATCATTGTTTATTTAAAGGCTCTGGCATAGGCTTTATCTAGAGTTTTAATTTTCTGATCTTTTTGAAACCAAGGAGGCCGTCACGGTAAAGCTAGCAACAACTAGCATGCTAACAGTGCACTTCCTGATTCCCAAACAATAAGACACTTTAGACAAGAGATGCTTTTACAATACGAAGTACAATATTTCTGTACTGTGGCAAGACAAATTTTGCGTAAATCCATGGAAAACAGAATCAGGCGCAGGGCCTTTAATGTTAGCTGTCAGAAGTATGAAAACCATCCATTCGTCTTCTTCTGCTATTCGAGCCTGGGTCACGGGGGCAGCGGTCTAAGCAGGGGCTCCCAGACTTCCCATACACTTCCTCCAGCTCCTCCAGTGGGACCCCAAGACATTCCCAGGCCAGCCGAGAGACATAATCCCTCCAGTGTGTCCAGGAGACATCCAGATCAGATGCCCGAGTCACCTCAGCCAGCTCCTCTCTACTCCAAGCTCCTCCCATGTGACTGAGCTCCTGATCCTAACTAATTTCAAACGCTTGTATCCACAATCTTGTCCTTTCGGTCATTACCCAAAGCTCATGACTACAGGTGGAGGCAAGAACGTAGACTGACCGGTAAATCGAGAGCTTTGCCTTTCGTCTCAGCTCCGTCTTTACCACAAACAGTCCAGTGCAAGATTGTGCAACAACACACTAAGGATTAAAATTTACCTTTTCTCTTTCTCAACCTTATAAGACCCAGTTGTTCTCCAAATTACATGTTTAAATATATGTGACCCAGCACACAGCCTAAAAAAAAAAACCCTCGGCCCCTGCTCCCTGCGTCCGCCCTGAGCCCAGTGAACAGGTCTGTACAAACACTCTGTACTTTCCTTTGTCCTGCTCTCAAACTCCGACACTCTCTGGACAGCAGCTATTTCACATAATTACATGAATTAACTGCACTTAATGACAGATATTATTTGCACAACTTTTGGACACTTTTGGACATTAGCAGCTCAAACAAACATACTTTTAATGCACAGTTTCTTTCATTTTGTCATTTCGTGTTCATGAGAGACAACTGAAATACTGAATATGCGAAGAGCTATGGTTGTTTTTAACTTTAACATTCACATTTTCCAACACAGTCTGGCATTAAAGTATGTATATCCATAGAAATTAGCAAGAGATGTCTCAGCCAATAAAAACACACGTCATTGAACAAACAAACAATAGATATGTTTAATGCCACTGTCTGAAATATTACAATCAAAACAATATCATCTCTATGGAAATAATCAAGTGGCAGATTATCCGTCAGAGAAGTTTCATAATGCATCTTTAAAGCTCCTAAAAGTTGATTTAGCATAAAAAAATATCTCCTGTAATATTAAACTAAATGACATTATAGCTCTTATCTCTGTTATCTTTTTGACCCTGTACTGTGCTTTGCTACCTCCATGAACAAGCAATGACTGAAAAGGAACATAACTTCCAAAGTGAGACTGTCCACGTCTTTTTCTGTCCCCGTGTGACGCGCCTTTGTAGCAAAAACCAAAAAATTATTTTCAATAAACAAATCGGTTCTACAATAATTGTAAGGCCTTTTCCCCAAGTCCACAGCATTTTTTGTGTAACTCTTTTAACTTCACACTTCACATATTCACTACAGATTTGCTTTGTCAGAAAATTCTAATTCATCACTGAATAGTTTTCTAGTGTTAGTTGGATAGTTATGTAACTGTCCCATTTCAAATAATATATTTTTAACAATTAAAATGTTTTTTTTTTTCTTTTTTTTTTTAAGGAAATATAGCTGTCACAACTGACATCAGGCATCAGAATAGTGCGTGTTCAAAGTTTGTCAGGAAAGTGGCACTTTCCTGACAAACTTTGAGTATAGATGCAGAATGTATAAATGCCAGACAAGGGTCGTTTTTTTTTTTTTTGTTTTTTTTTTTTGTGCAACTTATGTTGAATGGGCCAAACTGACTGAAATAATGAGGACTGTGTAATGATTGGAATGTGCAATATTTTGTATGGTGCAATAATGGGAACTGTGCAATAAGGGTAATTGTGCAATGAATGAAATGTGCAATTGTGTGGAATGTGCAACCATGGAAACTGTGCAGTGAGTATAGTGTGCATTTTTTTACTTGACCCTTTTGTGACCCCAGCCCCTGGGAAAACAGACAGAAATTAGCCTTGGGCTATAATCTGGTATGTTTACATTGATGTTGAATTATGTCTGTTCATCAATATGCATTGTCCAAGTCAAATAAATAAATAAATAAATAAAATGTTGTTGTTGTTCTTTGGTGGTAGGACATGGAGAGAGTTGTTCACAAGCAGAGCTGCTTTAAAGTCTCTTCTCTGAGCCACAGGAGCCAGTTCAGAGACCTGAGCACAGAACACGTGTGAAGTACTTCCTGGTTCCAGTCAGGATCCGAGCAGCAGTGTTCTGGATGTACTGCAGCTGTGTTAACGCTCGTTTGGAGAGGCCAGTGAGCAGGCCGTTACAGTAGTCTAACCCACTGGAGACAAATGCATGACTAAGTCGCTCTAAATCTGGTTTTGACAGTATACCTTTGATTTTTGCAATGTTTTAGATGTTTAGATGGTAATGCCGATTATCCAAGTACTGGTGACTAAATGTTAGCATGGTAACCTATACTGTACTTATAAATGGCACTCAAAGAACTTAACATCAAGAAACTCCTCTTCCATCCTCTCTTCCACACCACAGTTCATTCATTATGGAATTACAAGTGTTAAACTAGGACAACAAGACAAGATAGTTAGCAAACCATAAATAATGGTTAACAATGTCTTGGTGAGCCGTCTAACCTGCCATGTGAACTTAAGGTGTCTTGCCCAGTGGTAAAATAACAGTATCGCAAAGCCTTAAGATAACTACATTGACTTATTGTAAGCTTGGTGTGCACCTGTCCCTCCCTTATGCTTTTTCTCCCCCTCTCTCTCAGCCCCTCTCCCTACTTCCTAAACTCTTGGCTCTACTCTCTCTCTATCCTTTTTTCTGTCCTCCTTCCAAAACTCTCTTCCATATATATTAGTCATTTTAGAAGGATGTATAAATGTATGTGTTAATGTATTTATTTCAGCTCATTTAGGATTAGTGCCAAAACATGCTGTTCAGTTTATGTATCACTCTTCAATATGTGTTATAGTGACAGGCCTATGGGAGCAGGGACAGACTGCAGTTAGAACAATTGGACAACTGTCAACTTGGAGGTCGCCATTGCATACTGTTGTTGTGTCCTTGGGCAAGACTACATCACCCGTCTTCCTATGCATCTCCAAACAACAGCTACTGTACTACCCATTTTATACATTCCACTTCTACATGTAAGGTGTTTTGCTCATGAATAACTTTACTCAATTTGTGCAAAAATCTACCATATATGTGAGAGCAGTGTAAGCTAATTCCCTGTCTATACTTTAGACTATACTATAAACGTAATACCCCACTCACTGTAAAGAAGTGGAGTGGTGCACATTTGATAAAGCACACTTCTGGAACATTTTGCCTGATTAGACACTTAGGACGCAGTATTTTTAGAACAGTGGTTTTGCAGAGAGAGAAGTCAGCCTCAGTGAAGTGGAAAAAGTGAATATGTGCAGATAGTTTCAGATCTCAAAGTTCCTCATTCCTAATGCAAAGTCAGCGCTAGCTAACCTGATCTGAGCCACTGTCATATGGCTGGAAGGTATGCAAAGATAAGTACTATTTAACTTTATAATTGTTTCCTCGTGAGAAACATACATAGCAATTTTTATTTTTGTATTTTTGTATTTACTTTTCGTTAATGTTTAAAGTACAACTAAACACTAAACGTTTTTGCTACAACACAGTGTATATGGTGTTTTACTAGCATTATCTACTGTTCCTAGTCACTTTAGGCAATTTCAGTGCGAACTAGGTACAATTGCAGCTGTCAAAAACACCTAAATCTAAGTGTGTGCTGCTTCCAGTGGCCATTGCAATTTCAAGTACTATGTCACATCACCCAGGCCTTGATAACAAACAAGGTATTTGGGATTACAAACACCTGGCTGCAGGGGCGGAGTGTGAAGTGCGGAAGTGCGGATACCTTAGACCAATCACTCTGTTTCTTCTACCCTCCAGATCCTGCCCCTCCTCCCCTTCACTCTGCCCTTTCGTCCTCCAGGTACTGCACAGTTTAGCAAGTCTGTTTGAAATGTAGATGTGGGTGGAGTTTAGGCGTTTAGTCACACTTTAAATCTTCTATCTCTCTGTTTGGGCTGTCCTACTCCATTTCGCCCCGCTCCCCCACTCTCTATCACGCCCTGTGTCTCCTCCGCTCTCTCCCTCACCCACGTCATGTCTTATCTTTGGAGGTGAGATTAGATGGTGCTGAGTTCTGCAGCCTCTCCTTTCTCAATCTCTCTGTCTCGCCCTCCTCTCCTGCTTGCTCCCCCCTTTTTCTCACTCTCTCCCCCTCTTTCTCCTCTCCCTTTCTCTTATCTTTCATACAGGTGAGATTAGATGGTGCTGAGTTCCGATGGGTCTCTCTCTCTCTCTCTCTCTCTCTCTCTCTCTCTCTCTTACTCTCCCTCCTTCTCCCTCTCCTGTGTCTTCCTGTCTCTCTCTTATCCTCTATGCAGGTAAGATTAGATCATGCTGAGTTCCACTGTGCTCCCCAGGTTTTATCTGCCTCCCACTCTCCTGCATCTCTCTCTCCCTCCCTCTTTCTTCCCCCATCCCTCCCTCCGTTTTCGCTGTGTCAGAAAATCCCTCTCCACAGTGACACTACCACGGGAGGAGACAAGGGCGTTCAGACACAATTCAGCAGATCAAGAATATATAAAGGGGAGCTAAATATGTGGACTGAAACCAGTCTGAGGCTAGAGCTGACCTAGAGCCTGGCAGCCAGACTGGTCCTCTCTTTGTCCTTCTGTTGGAAAGCAGAGGTAGGAATATTCTGTCTCTATCTCTCTCTTCTCCTTCCTAAACTCTTGACTCTGTTCACACAATCGCTTGGTATGTACCTCTCCCTCTGTTCTCTTTCTCTCCCTCCCCACTGCCTCCTGCTTAAACCCTTGGCTTGGTTCTGTTCACATAATTGTGTTTGTTCCCCTCTCTCTCCCTCTTTTTCTCCTCCCTCCTGAACTCTTGCTCTCTGCTCTGTTCACATAATACCCCTCTCCCTCCTCTTTTCCTCTCTCTATTTCCCTTTCTCCCCTCACTCTCCTTCTCTCCCCCTCCCTCTCTCTTTCTCCTCCTTCCTAAGCTCTTGGCTCTCCTCTATTCACATAATTGCTCTGTTTGTACCTCTGCCCTCTCTCTCGCTCTGTCCTCTCTCCATCCCTCTCTCCCTACCTTCCTTCTCTCTCTCATCTCTCTCATCTCTACCCCTTTCCCTCCTCTCTTGTCTCTCTCTTTCTCTCCTTCATGTCCTCTTCTCTCTCTTTATCCCACTCTCTTTCTCTCCTTCCTAAAATCTTGGCTCTGCTCTGTTCATATAATTGTGCTGTTTATACCCCCCATTCTCCTCCTCCCTTTCTCCCCCTCTCCCTCCCTACTCTCTTTCTCGCTCTCTCTCTCTCCCCCTCTCCCTCCCTACTTTCTCTCGCTCTCTCTCTCCCTCTCCCTCCCTCCTCTCTCGCTCTCTCTCCTTCCTAAACTGTTGGCTCGGCCCTGTTCATATAATTGTGCTGTTTGTACCTCTCCCACTCAGCACCGCATGAACGAGGGATGCCAGACCACACCGAATCACAACGCCAAATATCACAGTGAAAACCTGGAGGAGAGAGAGGGTGATGGAGAGAGGGGGGAGGAGAAAGAGAGAGAAAAACAAAGAGGGTGAGGACAGAGATGGAGAGAGAGGGGGGAGGGATAAAGAGAGAGAGACGAAGAGGGTGAGGAGAGAGAGGGGGAGGGAAAGAGAAAAGAGACAGGGAAGGAAAGAGAAGCTAGGGAGGAAGGGAAGGAAGGACAGAGAGGGTGAGGAGAGAGATGGAGAGAGCGGGGGGAGGGATAAAGAGACAGAAAGACAAAGAATGTAAGGAGAGAGATGGGGAGAGAGGGGAAGGATAAACATAGAGAAAGGTAGAGAGGCTGAGAAGAAAGAGGGGGAAGGAAAGAGAGAAGAGATAGGGAAGGAAAGATAAGCGAGTGAGGGATGGAAGGAAGGAAGGATGGAGAGAGAAGGAGAGGGAGGGAAAGAGAGAGAAAAAGATAAAGTGATATAGGCAGGAGGAGGCGAGAGAGACATTGAGGGTGGGGAGGGAGAAGTTCTAGCATCACCCATACTTCGATACGCCCCAGATGAAGAGGGAAGAGAGAGAAAGAGAGGAGGAGTGGGAGATGGTGAGAGAGACAGAGGGTGAAGATAGAGAGAGAGGGAGGTAGAGGAAGAGGACTAGCTGTCGCAGTTGTAGCCTCCCTCATAGTGTTCAATATGCTCCACAGAAAGAGGAGCGGGAGAGGAGGAGGAGGAGTGGGCGAGGGAGAGAGTCGGAGGGTGTGGATAGAGAGATGGAAAAAAGGAGAGAGAGGTGGAGGGAGAGAGAGGGAGAGGTGGTAGTCACAGTTGTAGCTTCCCTCGTAGTGTTCAATATGCTCACACACAAACCAACAATACAACTCCCTGTAATACAACACCCACACACTGTAGAGAGAGGAGAGAGGGAGGGAGGTGAAGAAAGGGAGGGACGGAGGGAGAGAAGGGAGGAGGGAGAAGAAGGAGAGGGCTACACACCGCCCACACTGTATGGATATATGAGAGGGGGTGAGGAGAGAGACGGGAGATGAGAAGAGGAGAGAGACAAGAAATAGATGAGAGTGAGGGTTAAAGGAGGAAGAGGAAAAAGGACACAGATAGAAAGAAAAATTTGATCAAATTTGAGGGCTAGGGAGAGTGAGAGGAGGAGAGCGATGATAGAGAGAAAGGAAACAGAGATATAGAGGAGGGGGTGGAGAGAGAGAAAGAGAGAATCAGAGCCAAGCGTGCATAAATGGTGTTTTTTAAACCCAAATTGGACTGTGATGGAGTTTGTGTTTTAAGCCTTTTGTTCATTTGTAGATTTCACAAAATAATTAAAGTGTTTTGTCTTTAGTTAAACTGTAGCCAGGAATAACAGAGGAGAGGACGAGAAGAAAGAGAGAGGGAGCATGAGGGGGAGTAACAGAGAAAATAGAGAAAGAAGAGAGAGGGGTGAGGAGAGAGGGAGAGAAAGAGAGGGAAAGAGAATACAGAGAGATGAGGGGGGAGAGAGAGGGGGAGTGTGAGAGAGAGAGAAAGAAAGATGGGGAGAGGGAGAGAGAAGCAGAGAAAGAAAAAGGGAGGAGAGATGCAGAAGAAATGGAACAAAGGAGGGAGAGATCCTTTGATTTTAGTATATTTTCTTTTTCTTGTGATTAAGTTTGTACAGTACAGTTTGTACAAGGTAATTCAAAGTGCTTTACAGAGTAAGAAAGACATTAAAATCACAATACAACAAATCAAAACATAAATAATCATAAATAATCATCATAACATTTGCATTAAAAGAGAAGAGTGCAGAAAACCCTTCAGTCACAGCTAAACAGAACTGTTTTGAGCCTGGATTTAAACATTGTCAAAGTAAAGCCTGTCTCACATCTTCAGGAGACTGTTCCAGGTTTTAGCTGCATAAAACTGACACACTGATTCTCCATGTTTAGTCCTGACTCTGGGCACCAGTGTGAGATGGTTCATATGGTACTAATATGTCAGAGACGTACTATTGTGCTGGTCCATGGAGAGAGATGTTCACAAGCAGAGCTGCTTTAAAGTCTATTCTTTGAGCTACAGGAGCCAGTGCAGAGACCTGAGCAAAGGACCCATGTGTGAATGCCCTGGTCTAAGGTACCCGAGCAGCAGTGTTCTAGTCAGTCTAGCTGTCTTAACACTCGTTTGGAGAGGTCAGTGAGCAGGCCGTTACAGTAGTCTAACCTACTGGAGACAAATGCATGGATAAGTCTCTCTAAGTCTGGTTTTGACCTTTGATTTTTGTGATGTTTTTAGATGGTAAAAAGCTGCCGATATTATTGATTTGATGTGAATGTTAAAGTTCAAGTCTGAGTCCATTATTACCCCTAAATTTCCAGCCTGATTTGAAGGTTTTAGAGAGACTGGAGGTGACTGCTGACACTTTCTCCTTGTTTCTGTGGGTCAAAGACTATGACTTCAGTCTTGTCTGAGTTTAGCTGGAGAAAGTTGTTTTGCATCCACACACTCATCTGTTGGATGCAGTGGCAGAGTGAATCCACTGGTCCATATTCACCTGCTGCCAGTGAGACATAGATCTGAGTGTCATCTGCATAGGTGTGGTTATTCCTGTGTATTAACTGGCCTAATGGCAGCATGTAGAGATTGAACAACAGGGGTCCCAGGATTGACCCCTGGGGCACCCCACAGGTCAGGGACATTTTATCTGAGACACATTTTTCAGATTTCAGCAAAGAACTTCATGTCTTCTAGATAGGACTTGAATTAGTTTAGTGCAGTACCAGAGATGCCCACCTAGTCCTCCAGTCTGTGTAAGAGGATCCCAAGATCCACAGTGTCAAAGGCAACACTCTGATCTCACAGGATCAAGACTGAGACTTTGACTGCATCAGTGTTGAGGAGGATGTCATTTGTCACATTGATAAGAGCAGCCTCAGTGCTGTGGTGAGGTCTAAAATGTGACAGGAAAACATCAAAGGAGTAATTAATTTGGAGAAAGTAAATAAGCTGTTGCTAAACAACTTTTTCAAGGACTTTTCCTAAAAACGGCAGATTTGAGAGGGGTCGGGAATTGTTCAGTATAGTGGCATCAAGACAGTCCTTCTTTAGAAGAGGCTTGATAACTAAGAAGATTCTTTGTTGATCAGAAGAGAGAGTGCTGAGAGAAGAGAGAAAGAGAAGAAGAGAGGGGGTCGGGGAGAGAGGGGGTAGGAAGAAAAAAGGGAAGAGAGGGAGTGATGGAGTGGAGGGAGGTGGTGAAAGAGACAGAGGGGGGAAAGAAATTGAGTGAGAAGAAAAGAGAGCGCTCGGTGTCTGGCCTTGGAGCAGATGTGAGAGAGAGAGGTACAGAGATGGAGGTGTCTGCGGAGAGGGAGGTCTGAGCATAGATACTTAATTTAACTTTTTATGAGGTATTGCCTGCCAACACATAACATGTTACCAAGTTTCTTTTATTGTTTTGCTGTATTTGCCTTTTGATGAAGGAACAGTGTTATAACATGATCAAAAGCTTCAAAAATACAATTTTGCATAATACCCCTCTTCAACATTTTAGTTTTACACTTAGTTTACTATTTTCAGAACCTTTTATTGATTTATTTAATTAACAGGGACAATGTGCATGCATAAGCACTTCAGTAAACAAGTCCAAGGGCATTTTGCAAGTTTTGTACACTTTTTTGCTGCTGTCATTGTGCTTTGCTGTTGCAACACTGATATTTCCTCTTTGTAGAATAAACTAAAGGTTCTTAATTGTTTTTTTTTTTTTTATTCATTACATTGTGCTAGTTTATTTTTAAAAGGCTTTTGTGTGTAAGAAATGCGTGTACTTTTAAATATATATAGCCTATATATATACTTTTAGTCTTTCAAGTTTATGCAAACATTGACTGAAACTGCAAGCCGTGAAAACTTTACCCTAAAATACTTCCGCCAACCCAATAAATATATTGACTCACACATAAATTACAGATAAAGTCTAACGTGCTTCAGAATCAATATTTAAATGATCAAAAGTGCATCATTTTGTGGATAAGCCCTGGCATTTCAAATTGTCCTCATTCAACCTTTTACCTTTCCAACTCTTCTCTAAACTCTATTCTCTGATGTCATATAAACCCATTTATTTTAGCACGAAATGTTTAATTAGCAAAGCTGTGTGAAGAACCATCATGGCCGCCGCGCTGCAGTTTTTCGATCTCATAAACAAACAGGACTCTGAGCAGGATTATATTAAGAACAATCGATTCAAACTGGATCGCTCTAATGAAACGCCTCATTTAAAGTTATGGGGCATTCTGGGACATCGGACCAGAGAGATTATTATGACAAATATATAGCAATATTATAGATTTGATGTTAGGATCCTTGTTTTGACTAAGAGGCCCACACCAAGCAAAGGTATATGTGCATATGTATTATAAGACTGAGGCAAAAGTAGTGTTGTCACGGTAGTAAAATTTCAAACTTGATTTCAATCCCAAGGAATTCGGATTCTGAAACCCTGAAGATTAGTTCAGTTGTAACTCCAAACAAATACACGTGTAAATGAACCACAGCTGATTACCACGTGGACTCAGACCAGCTTAAGGCTTCTTTTTGGCGGGCTGCACACGCTCCACAATGGTATACATGTCCTACACCACATTTATCATGAATTACGCTTTTACCGTAACCAATGAAGAGGTGGATTTTGGCAGAATTTGGTTCATATTATCTGTTTGGCTTCAACTTGACGGGGACTCGTTTGGATGCATCTTTACACGCACGCTCTCCACACTGGATATATTTACTGCACATTTATTTGTGAATTACGCTTTTACCAGGACCGAGGAGGAGGATGTTGGCGGAGTTTGGTTCATATTATCTTTTTGGCATCAACTTTACAAGAACGCTGCAGAATGTGACTGCATGTGGATTTATTATTGCACACAACACTTGTGAGACACTGTAAAGGCCCTGAACTGGAGACCTGATGTGTTTTTGGGCGGATACAAGTTCTAACTCAGCACTTTGTTTCTTCAGCTCTTCTGTTTCACTTGTAAAATGATACACTGCACTGGTTGGAAATGTGTAGGACTAGGTTAAATGTGAGTGCATTTCTGTCCTGTGAATGTGACATTTTTAGTACTGATTGATCATAGTGTCACGATACTAAGATTTTCAGCAATTTTCAAATCTCAAAACTCAGTACCATTTCTGATCCCACAAAAACATGTTTTACCCAAAATAATAGTTCTGGGGATCAGTCCCTTGTGATTCTTGATGAGAAAAAGAGGATTTTCTTTCACAGCCTCTCAGCATCAGAGACCTAACCTCATACAGTCTACTTAAAAACATGTGAAAACCTGTGATCGTGAATGTGCTGTCCATCCTTTCCTTCTGTCCCTGCTGTCCTGTGTGCTCTAGTCTCTGTTTGATGTCTCTCTATGACTGACTTGTGTGCATTGTGTTTATGGTCTTCCATGTCTGTTTGTTTTCTTAGTAATTGCACTGTTCTGTATAGCTCTTATTGTTGTGTTTTTAGGGTGGCCACGTTCACCATCTGTACAGAGACTCTCTGGCTAATTCTGGTACATTTACAGAAATGTTGATTAATGTACACCTTGATAAAAAAAAAAAAAAAAAAAAAAAAAAAAATACATTGAAAAAAAAAAAGTGTGAGTATTAAAGTACCCCTTTAAAAAAGTACATTTTAAACATGTACTTTAATACATTAACTTGAGTTGATTTTTTCAGGTGATACTTTTAATTGAGGTTTTTTTGTTTTTGTTTTTTGTTTTTTTTTTTTTTTACTCTGGTACCTGTACTTTTACTTAAGTAACAAAATTGAGTACTTCTTCCACCACTGATGCAATACTCGATGTATTGCACTTGATACTCATTCACTTTAATGACATTACCAGTACATGTGCAAAGTAAATATAAAATACTCCCATTTTAAGTAACAAAACAGTGAATATGCCAAATATAATGCATCAACAAGTTTCCTTTCTATGAATAAACATCAAAATTATATCACTGTCACAAAATGATTTAGTAAAACAAAAAAAACAAAAAACAAAAAATACTCATGATATATCGATATCCATCAACAGCATAACAAAAGTATCATCAATCATCAGATTTGCACACCACTACAAAATAATAACAGTTTCTTTACTATTAACATATAGTCTTATGCTAGTTTTGACACAGATAAAAACAGACTAGAAGTATTCACAAAATGTCAATCCTATTTTTATTGTTTTGGCATTTTTAATTGATTACAGGACACACTGCACTGTATTTGCACCAAAACGCAACAATGAGAGAAGCGAGCGAGTGCTGGGTTTCAGATGACATCACAACATACACACATACACATGTACGTACATACACACATACATATACGTACGTGTACGCATGCATACATTTTCTTCCATTTATCTAGGGCAGTCTAAGCAGGGACTCCCAGTCTCCCTTACCACAGACACTACCTCCAGCTCCTCCAGTGGGACCCCAAGATGTCCCCAGGCCAGCCAAGAGACATAGTCCCTCCAGCGTGTCCTGGGTCTTCCCCGGGGGTTAACATACCCAGAACACCTCCCCAGAGAGGCATCCAGGTGACATCTGGAACAGATCCCCGAGCCTCCTCAGCTGTCTCCTCTTGACGTGGAGGAGTATTGGCTCTACTCTGAGCTCCTCATCGTAACATTATGTAGTCCAGTATTCAACACAGATGGGGGCAGGAAAATGAATGTTGTTAAAATGCTGATTTTTGTTGTAATACAGTGAGCACTTGGGTCTAGTCACTGATAGAAATGATCAGGTTCAGCATCTGTGAAATTACATTTTGGATATTTCATGGCAAAATAAGATGTGATCAACAGGGAAAACTTCTCTTGGCCCCATCTGGGAGTATGACATCATCACAGTGAAGACTCTGAAAAAAACATTTATCTAAGACCCTTTAGTGTAAATGTGTGTGTGGAATACTGTAGGTTATGTTCATGTAACATCAGCACATTGTAAATTCCTCTAGTTTAATCTGAGCTGAGGACAGGTCAGAACTTCTCAGGTGGAATTTGCTGTTTACCTGTCAGATGCAGATTTGTCAACCTGGTTTATAGTTAATATCTCTGTAATTACTGGACCTATCCACATGGAACAAAAATTGACACAAAGTTCAACATCTTCTCTGTCAGTATAAATAAACAAAAGTGAAAGTTATTTTTTCATGGTAGCTTTTAAAGGACAACAATCATGTCTTTATTCAACCTTAAAGACGTGATTGTTGTCAGTTGAAAGGACTTTAAACCATAAATTAATTTGTCAAGTTTGTGAAGCCGATCCCAAACAAATAAAAGAGGTTCAACATCTGTGAATCATAAGTTTGGAGATTTCTTTTAAAAACAGTGAAGGTATTTAGAGTGAGAGATCCTGCCATCATCTTCTAGACCATGAACGCAGTCTATAGAACGAAGCAAAGCCAAAAACAGCTTATCAATATTTTGAGCCAGAGTGAGTGCAGACACATCATTTTTTGCGATGTAATTGGTATAAACAGGCACATTTCTGCGCCTTTAGACGAATGGCTTTTCCTTCATTGATATCTCAGTCAAAGCGCTACAGCTAATCAATGAAAACAAGCTAGCATCGACAGCACAGCGCTAACTCCGAACGCACCAAAACGCTGCAGAAAAGAGCACCCAATTCAAACTCCATCAGCAAAAAGCAGCGCGAAAAAGCAGAGACGGCAATATTCAGCTAAAGTAACCCAATACATGTCTGATATCAGGTTAAATATGAAAGCGAGGAACAGAGAAAGAGAGAGATTAGATAGATAAAGAGAAAGAGAGATAGATGCACTGCAAAATGTCTATTGACTGACTATCCTGTATTGACTAGTTTGAATATTGTGTTGACGTTACTTAAAACATGACGTGATTTTAACTTTGTCTTAAAAAAAATGATGGGAATGTCACGTTTAATATGAAAGAGAAAGAGAGAGAGGGGGGAGAGAAAGAGAGAGAGCGCGAGAGAAAGAAGAAAGGAGTAAAGAGAGAGAGAAAGAGGGGAAAGAGAGAGAGAGCAAGAGAAAGAGAGAGAGGGGTAAAGAGAGAAAAAGAGAGAGAGCGAAAGAAAGAGAGAAAGAAAAAAGAAGGGGGAAAGAGAGAGAGAGGGAGACAAAGAGAGGAAGAGAGAGGGGGGAAAGAGAGAGAGAGGGAGACAAAGAGAGAAGAGAGAGGGAGAGGGGGGAGAGTGAAAGAGGGAGAAAAAGAGAGAGGGAGAGAAAGAGAGAGAGGGAGAAAAAGGGGGGAAAGAGAGAGAGGGAGAAAAAGAAAAAGAATGAGAGAGAGAGAGGGGAAAAGAGAGAGAGAGGGAGACAAAGAGAGAAGGAAAGGGGGGAGAGAGAGAAAGAGGGAGAAAAAGAGAGAGAGTGAGAGAAAGAGAGAGAGAGGGAGAGAGAGAAAAGAGAGAGAGAAAGAGAGGGGGGGAGAGATAGACAGAGGGAGAAAAAGAGAGAGAGGGAAAGAGAGATAGAGAAAGAGAGAGAATGAGAGAAAAAGAGGGAAAGAGATAGAGAGAAGGAGAGGGAAAGAGAGAGAGGCGGAGACAAAGAGAGAGTTAGGGAAAGAGAGAGAGAGAGAGAGAGAGAGAGACGGAGAAAAAGAGAGAGATAGGGAAAGAGAGAGAGAGAAAGAGAGAGAGGGAAAGAGAAGGGAGGGGTATGTGTACTGCAAAATATCTACAAAAGGGAAACTGACTGAACTAATATCATCATGTATTGACTAGTTTAGATTTTGTGTTAAAATTACAGCATTTACTGGACTATAAGTCAGACTTTTTTCATAGTTTGTCCAGGGGTGTGACTTACTCAGATGTGACTTATATGTGAAATTATTAAAATATATAATTTCACATCTTCATTATTGTCACACTGACAACTGCACGAGGCACTCTGGGCTCGTGTAGCAGTATGAAGCAGTACACGAGTCTATATGCCATGTGTTGTTGTTCAGAAGCAACACCGAGGATTAAGAATTCAATGGACTCAGTGATTTGGAGTGAGATCCAGAGTAAACTCGTTAGCTTTTTTTATGCTTTAGTTATCTGATTAACTGTTAACATCTTACATTAACATACCAGACACATATTCAGTTCTGTCCATGTAGCTGAACAAATATAAATGTGTTGTGTTAGTGTGCTGACTGATATTCAGCCTGTTCTTCTCTATTTTATTATAAAAATTCAACTCATAGTTCAGTGCGACATATATGTTTTTTTTCATTGGTGTGACTAGTACTATTTTTAATATGCCAATGGAATAAGATTGAGTTTTCTTATTTAAAGTTCAAAGTTCAAGTTCAAAAATTGAAATAGTGAAATAGTCCATATTACACTGTATTGGATGTACTTCCTGCGGCAGCTGAGAAAAGCCAAGCTGCCGGTCCAGATGATGGTACAGTTCTACACAGCCATCATTGAGTCCATCCTCACCTCCTCCATCACTGTGTGGTTCGCTGGGGCCACTGCCAGGGACAGGCAGAGACTGCAGCGCATTGTGCGCTTTGCTGAGAAGGTGATTGGCTGTAGCCTTCCATCTCTCCAGGACCTGTACGCCTCCAGGACTCGGGGGCGAGCAGGTCGTATAGCAGCTGACACTTCTCACCCTGGACATGGACTATTTCAGCCACTTCCCTCTGGCAGGAGGCTACGGTCCATCAGCACCAGAACCTCTCGTCACAAGAACAGTATCTTCCCCTCTGCTGTTTCCCTCATGAACACTTCATAAACCTGCACTAAACTGGACACTTTATAACACTGGTCACCCATGTTGCACTGTTGTTGCTTTGATACTGCTATTGTATATATTTTTTCTACCTCCTGCATGCCCTTATTTGTATTTATTCAGTGTGTTTTTTTTGTGTGTTCTATGTCACACTTTATCACCGAAGTAAGTTCCTAGTCTGTGAGCTCTGCTCACGGACAATGGGAATAAAACTTCTTCTGATTCTGATTCTGATTCTGTATTCTGATCTACTTTATAATGCTATTCCCTCATCAAAAAAATACTATTTATGCAAAAACTTTACAAGGAAACATTGTATTTATATGGAAAAAAATGCAGATTAAACTCATGATTCACTTCCAAATCTTCATCTAACTCACTCACTCACTTCTCCCTTCTGCTGTTGTCTCATATATTTCTATGACAAATTTTGGTCGACTAAGACACCATAGAGTAGTAGAAGCATTTTTAATAAGACAGGAGCAATTTCAAGCGCAAAACCCAAACTGTAGCATCGGAGTCGACATTTGAGACTGGATAAGTTTAAAAATCTGTCAAAATCTCCAAAGCTTGGAACCAGCACCAGCAGCGAGGACAGTAGAAGATTTGTGGTTCCTACCTGAGTTCCTCTTGGAGATGTACTTGACGTCATCACACTGAGCTGCACACAGGAGCAGGAGGAAGAGGAGCAAGAGGAGGAGGGACCCGGTCTTCATCGCGCTCAGATCAGTGACACCTGCAGCAGACGACACAACAGTTCAGTTTGACAAATATGGTCCCGTTTGAAGATGGCGTTTGTTTACACGAAAAACGTAAAGATTTTGTAAAAAAAGTCATTTTGTCACTGAAGTACAGTGAAGAAAAAAGACGGACAAACAAGTACTTAAGTAAAAGTATTACATGATAAAATCTACTCATGTAAAAGTATTAGAGTAAAGTTTAAAATGTGCTTAAAGAGTAAAAAGTCAAAGTATTTTACGTTGATTTTGAGATCTATAGCTTCAAATATAATGATTTTGATAAAGATTTGTGTTGAAATTGGTTCAACAGAAACAACTGAATTGATATTGTTTTTATAGGCTTGTTTTATTTCTATATTTTTGTTTTCTGAAATTATGAAGTTAATAAAAATAAACCCTCAGCCTTCTCAGCAGGTCTTAAACTAGAATGAAAAATATTTTTACTTTTTAGTCCTGTTCAACTCTGCAGTGGAGTAGAAAGTAAAAAGTCAAGTACAGATATCTAAAATTTATGCTTATGTACAGTACTTTCCTACTTCTACTTTGTTACGTTCCAACATTGGTATTGACATGATACCAAGTACATTTGAGGGTTATTATTTTGATACCAATGCTGGTTTAATCTTATGGCTGAAAGCATTTTAAGAAATCTATTTTTACAGCAAAAGCTCTCAATAGCTGTTGTTTAAAGTTGATATGCAGTTTGAAGCATTTTTGAGTCTCTCTGAGTGTGAATTATTATTATTATAGTCTGGGAATCAAACATAACAACCAAATACTATGTCTCCAAACTCCATAACCCCAAGTCTCTCTCCCTCCTCCCCCTCTCCCCCTATCCTTGTCTCTTCCTCTTTCTTCTTCACTTCACTCTTTCCCTCTTTCTTTCTCCCTGTCTTCTCTCCCTCCACATTGTTCTTCTCTTTCTCCCCACTCTTTTTACCCTCCATCTGTTTTTCCGTCTCCCCCCTTCGCTTGCTCCTCCTTCCCCAGTCTCACTCTCTCCCTCTTTCTTTCTCTCTCTGTCTCCCTCTCATTGTTCTCTCTCTCCCTCCTCTCATTGTCTCTCTATATCTCCCCCTCCCCCCCTTTCACACACACACACACACACACACCTACACACACACACCCCACTACACTTCTCACACACCACACACACACACACACACACACTCACAAAGTCTCTATATCAGGCATGTCAAACACATTTTCACCGATGGCCACATCAGCAAAATGGCTACTCTCAAAGGGCCAGATGTAAAATAAATCTAACTACTTTTTAAACTTGTTAATTCACTGTTTCTGTATTTATTACTTATTCAAGTTACAAATATTGCATATGCATTTGCCTACTTGTAAATGACATTTTAAGACCATCATACCTTTTAATTTACCCTGTCGAGGGCCATATAAAATGATGTGGAGGGCCACATTTGGCCCGCAGGCCTCAAGTTTGACACATGTGCTCTATATGAATCACATGCATTATTATTATGGTCTGGGATTAGAACCAACAACCTAAATACCATGTCTCCAGTCAACATAACCCAAGTCCGTTTTTTTTTTTTTTTTTTTTTTTTTTTGTGGCCACTTCTAAAAAGTATCCACAAAAGAGTCATTCATAGTCGTATTTTCCCAGATGCAGTGAACACAGCACGATCGGCGCTCTCATCAGGACCACAGAGACAGAGGGTTTATCTGTCCACTGTCAAAGCTTTGTGTTTCCTACGCTCCATTGTGTCCTCAAACGCAGCACAACAAAAGCACTGATCAAATCGCATTTTGTCCAGTAGAGTGGATATGGACATGCTCAAAATACACAGGAGGGATACACAGACAAATTGCCCAGGATTCTGTATCATTCTATGTTTTTCTTTCAGTTTGTTTTAATAATAAAACACAATATGACAAAAGTCCACAAATGTTTTACCTGATTATTTCGATAAGTGATAAGTGACTTATCCAACCACACCTGCATCTGACGCACAGGGATACAAGCATTTAACCAATTTTGACACAGCAAGTATGCATGAATTATTGTCATAGCAACAAAGTGTAGCTCTATTCGAGTCCCGTCATGTTGTTTTTTGCCGTAAGATGAAAATGTTTCTAGAGAATCTTAACAGTCGTGTCGTTGTGTCTCTGTGGGAGGCCGTGTTCTTCTCACAAAAATATTCAAATCAAAAACGGGTACACATGAGCACGGATCATACATGTCTGAGAACAAAATCTCTCCAAGTATTGTGAATGTGCTGAGAAGAAAGAGAGAGAAGGAAATAGAGGGGGAGACAGAGAGAGAAGGGGTTGAGAGGAGAAAGGGAGAGCTAGAGAGAGGGATTAGGAGGGTGTGTGTGTGTGTGTGTGTGTGTGTGTGTGAGAGAGAGAGAGAGAGAGAGAGAGAGAGAAGGAAATAGAAGGGGAGACGAGGAGAGAGAAGGAGTTGAGAGGAGAGAGGAAGAGATAGAGAGAGGTGTATGTGAGGAAGAGGTAGAGAGAGAGTGATTAGGAGGGGTTGTGAGAGAGAGAAGGAACAAGATGGAGAGACCGAGAGAAAGAGGGAGTGAGAGGAGAGAAGAAGAGAGGGAATAGGAGAGGGTGTGAGAGAGAGAGAGGAATGGAGGGGGGACAGATAGATAAGGGGGGGGTGAGAGGAGAGAGGAAGAGAGAGAGAGGGATTAGGAGGACGTGTGAGAGAGAGAAGGAAATAGAGGATAGACAGAGAGAGAGGGAGTCAGAGAAGAGAGGAAGAGATAGAGGGATTAGGACGGGATGTGAGAGAGAGAGAAAGAAAGAGAGAGGAGGCCGGCAGATAGAAGACAGAGAGAGATGGGGTATGAGAGAGAGAGAGAGAGAGAGAGAGAGAGAGCAAGAGATAAAGAGAGAGAGAGAGATAGAGAGAAGACAATGGAGGGGAGATGGAGGGAGAAGGATTGAGAGGAGAGAGAGGGGGAGAGAGAGAGAGGAATTAAGAGGGGGTGAGAGAGAGAGAGGAAAATGGAGGGAGAGAGGGAGTGAGAGGAGGGAGGGAGGGATAGAGAAGGATTAGGGGGAGATGTGAGAGAGAGAAGGAAATAGAGGGAGAGAACGAGAGAAAGAGGGAGTGAGAGGAGAGATGGAGAGAGAGGGATTAGGACGGGATGTGAAAGAGAAAGAGAGAGAGGGGGCCCGCAGATAGAAGACAGAGAGAGAGGGGGGGTATGAGAGAGAGAGAGAGAGAGAGAGAGAGTGAGAGAAACAAGAGTAAAGGGAAAGAGATGAAGGTATGGCAACAAGAAAGAGAGTAGTAAAGAGAGCGGGAAGAAGAGGAAGAGAGAAGGGGCTGGGTGAGAGAGTGGATGACAAGAGAGAGAAAAGAGAAAGAGAGAGGAAGAGAGGCTTTAAGATGAGAGTGGGAGGCAGGAGAGAAAGTATTTACAAACACATCATTACATGTCATCAACATTCCCTTGATGGGGGTTGAAGCTAACTGTAAGCACTGCTCTGTCTGAAGCTCAGTTAGACTTTAATCTGAGCTTTATTTGAACACAATCTGACCAAAGAGTTGATTTAGTTAGAACTACTGAAAATGTGTTGTTTAAACCTGTTTTGTATTATTTTCTTTAGCTTTCAGACAATCTTAAAACTTTTTGCCAGCGGTTGCTAATCCGTGTATTGCGTCACCATGGTAACTGCTGAACATTCCACCATAGAGATGCATGTAGAACACCAAAAATTGTGAGGTAAGACAAGAGGACATGCATTTTTATCTATGTCCTCGTTCTCTCTCATCTCCTTCTTTCTCTCCCTTTTTATCGCTGCACCTCTATCTATCCTTCTCTGTCCTCTCTCTATCTGTGTCCCTGTGTCCTGCTGTGTCTTTGTATCTTTCTCTCTCTCTTTCCCTCTTCTTTTTCTCTCTCTCCCTCTTTTTTTTCATTCTCTCTCTGATGTGATCAAAGTCTCCTGATGAACAAAGGATTAAAGGGACAACAATGCATTAAACACAAAGTGGAATCTGCATTCTCTTCTCTCTCTCTCTCTCTCTCTCTCTCTCTCTCTCTCTCTCCTGGTCTATTCCCCCTTCTCTTCTTTCTCTCTCTCCCTCTCATTGATCTCTCTCTCTCTCTCTCTCTTTCTCTCTCCATATCTCTCTATCTCTTCCCCCTCTATATTCTTATTCTTAATTTCTCTCTCCCCCACTCTGTCTCTCCTCTCTCTCCCTCTCCTCCCATTTTTTACTCCCTCTCCTCCTCTCATCTATCTTCATATCTCTCTGCATCTCTCAATCTTTTCTGCATCACCTCCCTCTCCTCTTTCTGTCCTTCTTTCCCCCTCTTCTTGTCTGTCCTCTTCCTTTCTTCCTCAGTCTCCTTTCTCCTCTCTCCTTTTCACTCATTCTCTCTTTCTCCTTCTCTCTCTTCCTCTTTTCCAACGCTCTACCCCCTCCCCCCTCTTCATTCTTGGTCACCTTTCCCCTCTCCTCCTTTTCTCTCTTTCATTCTGTCTCCCTTCCTCTTTTCCTATTCTCTACCCCCTTCTCCTCTCATTCTCTACTCTCTATCCCTTCCCTTCTTTCTCTCCTCTCTCTACTGCCTCCCCTCTCTCTCTCATTCCCTCTCCTTCCATCCTCTCCTCCCTCTCCCCCCATGTCTTCATCTTTCCTCTTCCTTTTTTTCTCCTCCCTCTTCATTCTAGGTCTACTTTCCACTCTTTCACTCTTCCTCTCTCTTCCTCTTTTCCCATTCTCTACCCCAATCCTCCCATTCTCTAGTCCCTCCCCTTCTCTCTCTCTCCATCTCTCACTGTCCCCCCCTTGCTCTCGTTCCCTCTCCCCCCTTCCCTTCCCTTCCTCTCCTCTCTCTTCCTCTCTATATCTCTTTCTGTCTTTCTCTCCCTCTGTGTTATTATCCAACAGAACAGGACTTGCAGTTTTACTCTCCTTCTCTCCTTGTCTCTCTCCTCTCTCTCTCCTACCCCCTCCTCTCTGTCCTCTTCTTGTCTCTTTCTTTCTCTCCCTCGCTCTCTGTGTTATTATTGAATAGAACAAGTCCTGTAGTTTTGGTCTTGTTTCATTTCCTTTGGACCTTTTAGCGAGACACACACTGCTAATGCACTGCTCCAGGCTCTAGAGAGAGAGGGAGGAATGAGGGAAGGAGGGACAGTGACAAGACAGAGAAAAGAGAGAGAGAGAAAGAAAGACAGAAATAAAGAGAGAGGATGTGGTGACAAAAGAGAGAGAAACAGAGAGGGAGAGATCAAGAGTGAGTGTGAGGAGAGAGGATGAGAGGATAGGGCAAGAGAAAAGACAGAAAGAGAGGGACAGAGGGGAGAGAGAGAGAAGAGAGGAGGAGAAAAGAGAGGGAGAAACAGGGTATGGTGACAAGAAAGAGTAGCAAAGAGAGAGGGGGAGAGGAGGAGAGAGAAGTGAGTGAAGAGAGAAAGAGAGAGAGAGGCAGGAGAGAGGCTGCATCTATTATTGTGAAGCTAACTGTAAGTACTGCTCTGTCTGAAGCTCTGTTAGACTTTAATCTGAGCTTTATTTGAGCATAATCTGACCTGAAAGAGCTGACTACTCGCAATGTGCTTTTTGTCCAGCTGTGTGTTGAAAAGCCAATTCTAATTTGTGCAAAAAAGCTTCTCAAAACAGTTCATTTAACCAACAGAAAGTGAGAAAGTGGCAGCCATCGGTCAAGAGCAGATTAGTAACCATTCACAGGAAATGAGCAATCCCTTCTTCTTTTTTGCCCCTCGTTCCTTTCCTTTATCTATCTCTCTCCCCTCTCGCTCTCTTGCTGTCCCTCTCTCTCATCTCCTTTCTCTGTCTTTTTCCTCTTTTTCCCCCTTGTCCTCCCTTCAGAAGAAAAAAAGCAATCCCTTCTTTAAAGACTCCCTCAACTATATTATGTGAAAAAAGATGGTGTCAAAAAAGTAAAAAAAGCTAAATAATCTCCATAAAGACAAGCAGGTAGTGGATCCCTGTTCTGTTCCACCTTGTGATGTCATGAAGTGGTAGTTTTCAAGTTAACAGCTCTTTTTACTTTTAGTTCAGTACAGATCATCCAAATGATTCTAGTGAAGGTGGATGGGGTTTAGAAACACAGCAGAGCACTTCCTGTATTACCACATGACATCACAAAGTGGAACAGAGTGTTTTCAGTTTGAGAGAAGAACTCAGCCTAAATATGCAGTTTGTGTGTTAAACGTGTGAATGAAATAAAACACAACTCCAGGTCTGTTTGTGCTGAGGAAACAATAGAACACAGATAGCTCAGTTGGTAGAGTGTTTGTCCACTGATCTGAAGGTTGGCGGTGCGATTCCAGCTCTTACATGTTGTTGTTGTGTCCTTGGGCAAGACACTTAAATCAAGTCACCCCTAGTGTCTGCGTACACTGGTGTATGAATGTGTGTGTGTGTGTGTGTGTGTGTGTGTGTGTGTGTGTGGTTCCTTGATGTAAAGTACTTTGAGTGCCTTGAAGGTGGAAAAGTGCTATATAAAAATGTGACCATCACAAAAAAAAAAAAAGAAAAAGGATAATATGGGCCCTTTAAACATCCTGGCACATCACAAACACTTTTCTTTTAGTCTGTTTTGGAGATAAATATTTGACTTTTTTATGTTGTCCACTAAAAATATAGATGGTAGCGTCAACACATGAACCACAGAGAAAAAGACGATAGGCCTCTTCTTCTGTGAGGGCTCATTTTGAGGAGCTTACTGCAGATCTGCTGAAAACACTGTTATTTTACTGTCATTTTCTCCATCTTTCACCTCGTCATGTATCACTTAGAGCCTGCTGCACTGTACATTACCCTGTTATTAGCTTTAATGACATGTGACTCCATCCGCTTCTCGGTCAGTTCTTTCATTTGTTGGATACATGTCTGTATGAACGATCCCTGAGCTGAGCCAACACGTCTGTATAGGAAGCAGTTCATTTTAAAAACACCTTGAGGCGTCATCTACCCATCACCAGAGACAAACTGACACACCGCAGCTGCAGCCTGCTCGCGTCTGCCAAGGAAAAGTGTTCTTCTTTGTTTGATCATTTCACAAATCTTCAGGGTCAGATTTATTCAGACTAAAATGAGATGAGAAAGATGTTTAATTGTCCTGAAGAATTACAGAAATGTTTTGAATAGTTTTCAAGCTGGCGGTTCTAAGAGGGTATTTTACAGGACAGGAAATGAGTGCATTAAATCGGTCACATGATCAATCCCAAACTGTTTTAAAGTTTGGATACCTGTTAGACCCATCACAATGTTCCTTATATTCCCAGACCCCGCCCCTCCTTTTCCCTCACTCTCTTCTTTAGTCCTCCAGACCCCGCCCCTCCTTTTCCCCCACTCTCCCCTTTAGTCCTCCAGACCCGCCCCTCCTCCTCCCTCACTCTCCCCTTTCGTCCTCCAGACCCCACCCTCCTCCTCCCTCACTCTCCCCTTTAGTCCTCCAAACCTTGCCCCTCCTCCTCCCTCACTCTCCCCTTTAGTCCTCCAGACCCCACCCTTCTTGACTTGTTAAACAGCACAAACCAGCTCACCTGTTGTAGTTCCAGCTAAGTCAGTTCCTTCTGTTTGATTGTGTTAAAACAAAGGTCAGGTGTTTAAGTTGAGTCAAACAGAGCAGTGCCTACAGTTAGCATCACAAGAGAAAGAGATATGAATATGAGTGAATATGGGTTTTGAGTGAAATAGCGCTGATTAAATTAAACACATGCAAATGCACACAATTTGTTTTATGTTTTTTTTTTTAAATAATAATAATAATTATTATAATAAAAAAGAATAAAAAAAATAAAATATTGAATGACCAATATAGACATATACCGCATCACCAAGCCGTGTGTAATTCAGAAGACTTTGGAAGCGGTTACCATCTGGTCCAAAGGTGAATCCAGGCCAAAACATACACAGTAGCGTTTGGCAGTTTAACCGAGTGGCATGGGCTGGGTTGAAGGATGGGTCAAATGCAGAGGACACATTTTCCGTAGGGACAATGAAGTCTAGAAAAATAAATAAATGACTTGAAATCTAACAGTATGGACTAACTCTGCACAGCCATGTCTTCATACTTCATATTCTTATATCCTTCTAAAATCAAGGTTATCCTCCCTCTCCAGCTCTTCTCCCTCTCTTTTTCCCTGTCTCTCCCTCTTAACAGTCTCACTTTTCTTCCATCCCTTTGTTCCTCTCATCTCTCTCCCCCTCTCACTCCCTTCGGCTCTTCAACCTCTCTTGTTTCTCTTCTGCTCTCTTTCCTCTATCTCATCCTCCTCTCTCTCTCTCCATCCCTATCCTATTCTCATTCTCACCTAACTCTCTCTCCTTCTTGTCCTCTACCACCCCGCTCTCTCCCCTCACTTTTCTCTCCCTCTCCTCTCTTCCTCCTCTTTCTTTCCTCATTCTCGCTCTCCTCAATCTGACACTCTTCTCTCGCTCTCTCTCTTTTCTCTACCCTTCTCTTACCTCTCTCTGTCCTTTCTCTCCCTTTGTCTCTTCCCTATCGTCTCTCTCCTACCCTCTCTCTTCTCTCTCTCCACTTTTTCCCTCCCCTTTTTCTCCCTCTCCCCTTCTCTCATTCTCTCTATTGTCTCCCGCTCCTCTCTCTCTCCCGCTCTCTCCCCACTTCTTTCACCTTTCTCTCCATCTCTATCTCTTCTCTCTCCTATCGTTCGCTCTCACCCTCTCTCTTTTCTCTCCCTTTCCTCTCTTCCTCCTCTGTCTTTACTCAACGACTTTCCTTTCAATCCTCCCTCTCTCCCCATTCTCTCAATCTCTTTTCTCTATCTTTTCTCTTCCCTATCTTCTCTCTCCCACCCTCTCTCTTCTCTCCACTTTCTCTCCTCTTCTTCCCTTCTCTCACTCTCTCTATTACTTCCTTCTCCTCTCTTCCTCTGTCTCTTCTCTATCTTTTTTCTCCCACCCTCTCTCTTCCTCTCTCTCTTCTTCTCAGCTTTCTCTCCCCTTCTCTCTCTCTCCTTCTCTCCCTCTCCTCTCTTTCCCCTGTTTCTCCTTTCTCTCTTTCCCTCCCTCTTAACTTTCTCTCTGTCTTGTCCCTCTCCCATCTTTCCCCCCTCTCTCCTCTCTCTTTTCTTTCCCCCTCCTCTCTCCTCCCTTCTCTCCCTCTCCTCTCTGTATTTTCCCTCTCTCCCTCTCTCTTCTCCTCTGTGAACGCTGGCTGTGAAACTCAAATCTCACACGTGGACTTGCCTTTTGCTCAAACATAAGATAGTGAGAAGAAACCATCACGCCATCATCAGGCAGACAGAGGAGTGGAGACAGAGTGAATCGGGTGTAGAGCGTGCGCTGGGTTATCTGAACAGGATCAGAGCATTGTTCCTGGTGTGTTCTGTGTCTCGGATAATGTTCTGTGTCTGGGATAATGGTACAGACAGACACAGGCACCAGAGCAGAGACTGAAATCTATCTTAAAGCGTAAAATGAAGGAACTGGGGTTTCTTTATCTTGTAATAACACTGCAGTTCAAAGAAGTATATTACCTAACATGTGTCTGTTTAAAGGGGCACTATGGAAACTTTTCTGGTGGAGTTCAGCTGCCTGCTTAGGCTCCAGGCAGATATTTTTTGCTGGAATGGTCAATAGTATAGCATTAAACATATATTTCTGATTAATTTGAATTCTTTACGTCTTTACAATCCCGTGCATTATTCATTCTCTCTACATCTGGCATTGGTTAGCTGCTATTGTAGCTACAGCTGCCCTGGGACAGACTGACAGAAGAGAGGGAGCCAATCTGCGCCATTGACCACTCTGACCACTTACATATTAGGCAATGTGGGTGGCAACGCCCAGACTATGGAACAGCGCCCTCTGCCTGTCAGATTCTCTCAGTCTCTAATGGCGTTTAAGACTAGACTGAAAACCCACCTCCCTGGCACTACTAATACTACTACTAGCTAAACAGGATATCATGGTGCTTTATTATATATGTACAGTGGTCCCTCGTTTATCGTTAGGTTTACGTTCTAAAAATAACCTGTAATAGGCAAAGTCCACGAAGTGCCAGCTTTATTTTTTTTTTAACAATTATTCTATGTTTTAAGGCTGTAAAACCCCTCACCACACACTTTATACACTTTTTTCAGACAGGCATTAACATTTTCTCACATTTCTCTCTTGTTTAAAACACTCTCTTCGTATATTATATCCCTCTTCCTCGCTGATCGCTTTAAATGTGTGGCTCTGTTCCAGCGGTATCCACAGAGGTGCCTCTCCGTGCACAGAAACACTTTTAAGTCCAAAGCTTTTCTGAAATTTTCGGTGCAGAGCATTTCATCGACTTTGTTGGTTTTGTTGAGGAGAAAAGCTACAAACATGCAGCACTTCAGAGTCACACTGTGAGCGGACATTTATGTGAATTTAGCTGAACACATTATGTACTGTAAAGGAGACACAGCATGTCTCTTATCCAATCAGGACACAGAACACAATGCGTGTTCATGTGCTGTAAAACAAAAAAGCATGCAGAATTGCACAAAAAAATAAAAATTAAAAAAATAAATTAAAAATCAAGGCCGCGAAAGGTGAACTGTGATATAGCGAGGGACCACTGTATTATGTTTTTTTTTTTTTTTTTTTTTTTTTTTACTGTTATGTGAAGCACTTAAGTCAGCTTGTTTTAAATGTGCAATATAAAGAAACTGAAGTGTCTTGCCTAAGGTCACAACAACTGTTTCCGCTAGAGCCACTGCTGCCCACTCTGGCATATGGTATTCCCAGTGGTCTCCCGTCTCAGTACTAACCAGACCCGGCCCTGCTTAGCCTCAGAGATCAGACAAGACCAGGCTTTGATGAGGATGACTAGCTACAAAAGATGAATACATATAAACACAATTTTGAACTAATGGATGCTTCTGATTGGCAAAATATGTCTCCATGGTGCTGCACTGCTCCACACAAGTTTAACTGCAGACACAATAAACTTTAATACTATGAACCAATGACACATCAGACGTTACATTGTTTTTATACTCCACTTTGACTTCCAATCAAAGTCCTTTTTGTGGCGTTTACCAAATGTGTCCTTACAGAGACTGTGACGCCGGCTCATTCAGTGATATTTCAGGAGCAAATCGCTGCAATTAAACCACTCTTTCACTAAAGCTTCAGCAGAGAGGAGGTGAAGAGTTTAAGCCATAATTATACACAACAAAATGGTTTCATTTAGAGAGGATCAAATCAGGAAATCAACAGGAAACCACGATAAAAACATTCTCTGCTCCATCTGACCCTCTCCTCTGCATCCTCTGCTCCATCTGACTTTCTTTTCTGCATCCTCTGCTTCACCCGACACTCTCCTCTGCGTCCTCTGCTCCGTCTGTCTCTCTCCTCTGCATCTTCTTCTCCATCTGACCCTCTCCTCTACATCATCATCTGCTCCATCTGACAGTCTTCAATGTCGATTACAGCTGTATACATGCTGATTATGTAAATGCATTGCCAGGTCTAATTGCATTAAGTCACACCAGCCAGGCCTCATATGTTTATACTAATTACCCGTATAATCTCGACCTGTTCGTTAGCAATGGGCATAAATGACTCTTCATTTCACAGATTCACAGAGACAAACCAACAGCAGTCTATCAGTCCACTCTGCTGCATCTGCCCATATGTGACCGAGCACGCGTCCTAAAAGATCCAAACATGGACTAACTCAGGTTTACACTTTAATAACAAGAAAGACAAGGGAGAAATTTGAAAAATGGCTATTGCATAAAGGTGCTGTACCTGATTTTTCTTTTCTTAAAACATGAACAACAGAACTAGTTCATTTTAAACGTGTGCAGTGGTCCAAAGTTATTCCTCACTTACCTCATGCATGTTGAATATCATAATTGGCTCTGTGCACAATGGGAGCTGGCTAGTTCCAATCACACGGACAGCCTGCATGACCATCTCCGGCGTAAAGTAATGTCTGTGAGGTTTTTGCCAAGCTGTGCTAAAATCTCAGGGAGCTGTGGGTGGATGTCACTGACAACATGTCAACACACTACAAATGAAGAGAAAATTTCACCAAAGGATGCTTCTGTGTTTACAAAGGTACATCTTTGTGTGCTGGTGCTAATGATGATGATAATTTCAAAGCTTAATAAGTATTTAAATAACCTCACAAAGACTGAAATAATCTACAGCTAAACATAATTGGGTGGTCCTTACAAACAAACAAACAAACAAACAAACAAATGACATCTTATTGTTATATTACATTTAATTTACATTTAATCTGATGAGGATTTACTGATTTTAGTGCGACTCTGCAAAAGCCTCATAGACGTTACATTACACTGTCCCTCTGATTAGAACTAACCTACTACCTTTGTGCACAGAGCCAATTATTCACCGCTGTGAGTTTAGAAGCAATTTTCACAACTTTCAAAGACCAGAGCAGAGTTTTGTCATCACAGTTAAGCTAACTAGCATGCTAACTGTGCACATCCTGATTGCTGGGCAGTAAAACACTTTATAAATTGAAGCAGACAGTGCACAGGAGGGGCAAAATAGTGTTTGCTCAAAAGCATCAGGTAGCCTACAGTGCCTTTAATCCAATCAGCTTGTCTACAAAACTGATAATGCAAATTCATTTGTAGAGCACATCTTGTACACAGTAATTCAAAATGATTGACAGAAAGAAGCTGGGTTGGTACATACTGGTATAAAATGATATGCCAAGTACAGAAAAAATAACGCATATTTGCAAATATTGTAAAATAAAAAAAACAACTATATTTCTAAAGCTGCATTACACGATTGTCAAACAGCAGCTGTGTAATCCCTCATCATTCAGATAGAGTCACAAGTTTGGACAATCTTTTTCACTTATTTTTCTTTATTTCCATGATTATTGACACCATGTCCATGATTCTCACTATGGGCACCAAAACTATTAACGGACACATACGAAATGTAACCAAGGGTTTGCAGCGCTGTCCACAAAGTAACTACTATGAGGATTTGATCTAAAATATAAAACATATTTTACTGTTTTTCTTTGCTACATAATTCCTTATATCCTGTGTTATATATCTGATGTAAAATGTGGAAAGTAGTAAGCGCAAAAACAAAAACACTGAATGAGAAGGTGTGTTGAAGGTAGAGGAAGGTAGGTTCCATGTCTAACCCAGAGCACACATAATGCAACATAATATGGGTTTAAATGAAAATAACCACGAAAAATTGGGAGAAAGTATTAATTAAAGGTTCTATATTATGCAAAATTGACTCTTGCAAACTTTCAGCTGAGTTAGGACATTGTTACCTCCTCAGAAACATACCTGGAGTTGTGTTTTGTTTTATTCACACATGTTGGAGTGACACTTTATTATTAGTCTATCTACATCTCCAAATGCTTTGTTCCACCTTGTGATGTCATGAAGTGGTAATTTTCAAGTTGACTGGTGTGTGAATGAACAAAACTCAACTCCAGGTCTGTTTTTGAGGAAACAGCATTATAATATAGATCAGAAAACAGCATAATACGGGGCCTTTAATTTTAAGCAGCTATTTTGAAACCACAGATTTTGTAGAGAACATTTTGTACACGTTCATTCTAAATTCTTTAGTGAAAGAAACTGGGTTGGTACATTGGTAATTGTTACAAAATTACACGCTACTGTCGGAAATAACAATACATATTCGTAAAATATCATAAGCTTTTAATCACATCTATATTTCTAAAACTGCACAGACCATTGTCAAACTGCAACAAGGAAGTGTGAACAGTCTCTGAGTCATATTTCTCTTAAGCGTTGGGGCCCCTAATGGGCGACCTCACACCTGCTAGCATACTGGCTAGCATTATTGTTTTCATTGTTTTGATTTAGGTCTGAGGAAGAGAGTTATAAATAGGAGATGAGTTCTAAGCCCCCCCATTGCTGTTCAGAGATGGATTGTCTTTCCTCCTGGTCTCTCTCTCTCTGTCTCTTTCTCTCTGTTTCTGTCTCTCTTTCCCTTTCTCTTTTCTCTACACCGCCTTCTCCTGGTCTCTCTCTCTCTCTCTCTCTCTCTCTCTCTCTGTTTCTCTTCTCTACACTGCCTTCTCCTGGTCTCTCTCTCTGTTTCTCTTCTCTATACTGCCTTCTCCTGGTCTCTCTCTCTCTCTCTTTCTCCCCCTCTACACCGCCTTCTCCTGGTCTCTCTTTCTCTCTGTTTCTGTTCTCTACACCACTTTCTCCTGGTCTCTCTCTCTCTTTCTCTCCTCTACACCACCTTCTCCTGGTCTCTCTCTCTCCCTCTCTCTCTCTCTCTCTCTCTCTCTCTTTCTCTCCTCTACACTCCCTTCTCCTGATCTCTCTCTCTCTTTCTCTCCGCTACACTGCCTTCTCCTGGTCTCTCTGTCTTTCTTTCTCTTTCCTCCACACTACCTTCTCTTGGTCTCTGTCTTTTTCTCCTCTACACTGCCTTCTACTGGTCACTCACTTTCTTTCTCCTCCACATCATCTTCGCCTGATCTCTCTCTCTCACTCCCTTCTCCTAGTCTCTTTCTTTCTCTCCTCTACACTCCCTTCTCCTAGTCTCTGTCTTTCTCTCCTCTACACTGCTTTCTCCTGTTCTCTGTATCTCTTCCTCTCTCCTCCACACCACCTTCTCCTAGTCTAGCTCTCTCTTTCTCTCTCTTTCTGTCCTCCACACTGTTTTCTCCTGATCTCCCCTTCTCCACACCACCTTCTCCTGGTTTCTCTCTTGCTCTCTTGCAGCCTGGCTTCTCTTGGTCTATCTGTGTCTTTCTTCCTCCTCTACACTGCCTTCTGCTAGTCTCTCTCTCTTTCTATCTCTCTTTCTCTCTCTCTCTCTTTCTCTCTCTCTCTCTCTATCTCTCTCTCTCTCTCTCTGTCTTTCTCTCTCCTCTATACTCCCTTCTCCTGGTTTGTGCGGGCCGCTGGAGGATGACAGGACAGAAGTGGAGGCCTGCTATCGTTTGACTCCCCTGTCCTCCCAGAGATGGCTTCCCCAGGTTCTTGTCCTCGTGGCTACTGGAGGTCCCAAACGTAGAAGTGTTGTCCTGGGTCAGGCTAAGATGAGCGTGTGCCTCACCAGGAGGAACCACACGGCTGGCTCAGGCTGCACAGACCCAGAGCTCCTGTTAAAGAGACCGGTGGTGGCACGGCTCAGAGTGGAGTTCATGTACAGCACACTGGTGGAGCAGGTGGAGGACTTTTGTGAGGCAGTGTGGACAGTGAGGAGGGCTCTGTGTTCAGTGAGGGAGGGAGTGCTACACCTGTAGAGAGGGGCTGGTACATGTGATGGATGTGTGATTGTGTTTTATGACTTTGCATATTTCTTTTTAACTGACAGAAAATAAATGTATTGATAAAAGTCTAAATCTCTTGCCCTGCCTTCTCCTAGTCTCTCTCTTTCTCCTCTCCGCTGCATTCCCCTAGTGTGTCCCCCTCTCCTCCTGATCTCCATGAGAGAGAGGGGGAACATATGGACCTTCGTATGGGTTTGTATCCACTTCTGACATTGTACGGAAAGAGAAACAAAGACAAATGTGGGAAGTATTCAGTTACATTTACTCAGTCACATTTAGTTGAGTAACTTTTAAAATTAAATGTACTTTGTTGTACAGAGCAGCATACCTTTACTCCTACTTGAGTAATACCTCATTGAAGTCATACTTTGCATAATCGTTCGGGCCGTTAATGGATTGCTCTCACACATATTAGCATACTGGCTATAACTGTTGTTTTCCCTGTTTTGATTTAGGTCTGAGGACTGAGTTATAAATAGGAGATACATTATGTCCCATCATTCCCGTTCAAAGATGTATTGTCTTTCCTAACAGAAACAGCCTCTTTAACTCCTCTCCTTTGTCCCATCTCTAGTATTCACATGCATGAGTTTACAGACACATGCACAGCTTTAGAAGAGCTTCATCAGATTGAGAAGTGAAGCTTGCGGCTGTTACATAATTCATTAGGCAGACGTTGCTATTGAAAGATGGGTCAATTGCAGAAGACAAACTTTGGTTAAGTAAAGTTTTCTGTTCCCCTTGAGAATCCTGTGAGTGTGATCACCTTCGGTCCTGAGCACAGACTTAAACCTGCACTTCCCCAAATGCATCTGGACAAAGCATGAACTGTGTGAGCTCCATCTGTGCCTCTGAACCAGCGAAAACCAATCAGGCTCTGCTCAGATCGGCTGTTTAACCTCCTCTACTCTGCTTTCTCCTGGGCTCTCTCTCTTATCTACACTTCATTCTCTTGAGCTCTCTCTCCCCTCTACACGGCTTTCTCCTGGTCTACCCCCCCCCCCCCTCTCTCTTTCTCTGTCTTTCTCTTTATCTGTCTCTTTCTCGCTCCTCCTCTCCTGGTCTCTCTCCTAGTCTCTCTTCCTCCTCTACACCAGGTTCTTCTAGCCTCTCTCTCCTCTACACCTCATTCTTCTGGTCTCTCTCTCTCACACTCTCTTTCTTTCACTTCTACACCACATTCTCCTGGTCTCTCTCTCACTCTCTCTTGCTCCTCTACACCGCATGATCTCTCTCTCTCTCTCTCTCTCTCTCTCTCTCTCTCTCTCTCTCTCTCTCTCTCTCTCTCTCTCTCTCTCTCTCTCTCTCTCTCTCCTCCACACCACATTCTCCTGGTCTCTTCTTCTCACTCTTTCTCTTTCTTTCACTTCTACACCACATTCTTCTTGTCTCTCTCTCTCTCTCTGTCTTTTCTACTCCGGCCTCTCCTGGTCTCTCTCTCCTTCTCTCCTCCTGTTCTCCGCGAGGCCCTGGAACATATGGATCTTTGTATGGCTTTTGCATTCACTTCTGACACTATATGAAAGAGAGACAAAGACAAATGTGGGTAGCACCAAGTTACATTTTCTCAGTTACATTTAATTGAGTAACCTATTAGAGAAATTGTACTTTTTAGAGTACTTTTCTAGTAGTATACTTTAACTCCTACTTGAGTAATATTTCAGATGTGATGTAGTTTGTCTCATTTTGTGTCTATCCTTTGGACATGCTACATTTGTCCATCCTTCAATCCATCCTTACGCCCCGACAGTTACTCTTTAAGTTACTCTTACTGCAGCAATTTCTTGGACCCCTACTTTGTACTTCCACTTGAATATTACTATTTTGAAGTAACATTACTCTTACTTAAGTACAAATTTTGACTGCTCTACCAGCTCTGGACAAACGGCACAGGGAGGAGTTTAATGAGACAACAAGTGTAGTGAGGTTTGACATGAGTATGGAGTGATTACACTGGAGGACTATGCTAATATTGACTCTCCCGGTGTAAAAATAGTACATGAATAAGTGTAAAATATATTCATGGTCTGATCTCTGAAGATAAGTGCGGCTGGGCCTGGTTAGTACTTGGATGGGAGACCACCGAGAATACCAGATGCCGCAGTGGGCAGCAGTGGCTCTAGAGGAAACTGTTGTTGTGTTTTTAGGCAAAACACTTCACCCACACTGCTGAGTATGAATGTGGTGTGTGAGTGAGTGTTGATGGTGGTCAGAGGGGGCCATAAAGTAGGACTAGCAAAAAATGAAACAAATACATGAACAACATCAAGATACAAACCAAAACAACCCACCACACATTTCCCCCTCCCTTATGTAAAGTACAGTCTTACTTCCTAAGTCCAGTCACACAGAGGACCAACGAGGCATGTCTACACCTCTCCATCTCTACTACCCCTGCTCCTCCCATATAAAGGGCACAATGTCTCCCTCCCTCCATCCTTCCTTCCTCTCTCCTCCCTCTTTCCTCTTCACCTCTGCTCCTCACATACAAAGTGCATACTGTCTCTCCTCCCAATCTCTTGCTCTCTTTCTTCTCTCTCTCATCTCTCAATCATCCTCTCTCTCTCTCTCTCTCTCTCTCCTCGCGTTAACCTGAAGGAGACCAGACCCAGAGCTCCTGTTAAAGAGACGGGTGGGGGCACGGCTCAAAGTGGAGTTCATGTACAGCACACTGGTGGAGCAGGTGGAGGACTTTGAGGCAGTGTGGACAGTGAGGAGGGCTCTGTTGCAAACATGTGATGGATGTGTGATTGTGTTGTATGGCTTTGCACATTTATTTTTAACTAACAAGTTACCCACAATAAATGTATTGTTAAAAGTCAAAGTGTCTTTCTCTCTCCTCTCTGTCACCTTCCTCTCTCTTCCTCTCTCCATCTCCTCCTCACCTCTACTCCTCCCATACAAAGGGCACATGTACAATTCCAATATATTCTCTTTCTGTCTACTTCTCCCATCCTTCTTTCCCTCTTTCACACTTTTTCTCTCTCTCCTTCTCTGCCCCTTCATCTTCTTTTGCTCTCTCCCCTGTCTCTTTTCTCCCCCATCTTTCTCTCTAATCTCTCTCTTTCTTTCTCTACCCCCTCCTCCCTCTGTCTTCCTCTCCTTTCCTTTCTCTCTCCATCTCTTCTTCACCTCTGCTCTTCCCATACAAAGGGAACTATTTCTCCTGTCCTTCTCTCCCTCTTCCACACTTTTTTCTCCCTCTCCTTCTCTGTCCCCCTTCATCTTCTTTCGTTCTCTCTCCTGCCTATTTTCTCCCTCTCTCTTCTTCTCTGCATCTCATCTGTGGTCAACTCTGCTCCTCACATACAAAGGGCACACACAGGGGTACAATGTAAATAAATAGCCTCGGTCTTCCCCTCATCTTTCTCTGTCTTTCTCCCTCTTCCCTCCCTCCTTCTCTCTCCTCTCCGTCTATATCCCCTGCTCCTCTAATCACTCACGTACACTACTCCTACTGCTCTCTTCTCTTCCTCCCTCTCCCCTCTCTTCTCTATCTTCTCTATTTCTCCCCATCTCTCCACTTTCTCATCTCCTCTCCTCCTCTTTTCTCTTCTCTTGCTCTCTCTGTCTTATCATTCCCTTCTCTCCTCTCCTCTTTCCTCCTCTCTCCTGCTCCATAGGTCACACATGTACATTTTAAGTGGACATACACAACACTACTGACTGTTCAGCCTTGGAGCATTGATCCAGGTGAGTATACAGTCCCTCAGGTTTTCTCTTGTAAACATTCACATTCTACAGAGTGTGTATGTGTGTGTGTGTGTGTGTGTGTGTGTGTGTGTGTGTGTGTGTGTGCGTGTGCGTGTGACTGTATATATGTGTGTTTGTGTGCGTTTGTGAGCATATATCATAGACAGTATAAAGAAGGACTGCGACGTTTGGCTCCCGTCAAATGAAGCTTATCAAGGCTACATTTTGAGGTTGAGTTCTGTCTCTGAGTATCATAGCAACCACAGAGCCAATCCAGAGCCAGGCTGTTGAAGGTAACGCCCCTTAATGCCCACTACTGCTGGTTGGCAGTTGGGGGCTTAGGAATGCTGTCAATCAAACCTGTTGCTAACGCTACCTGGAGTGACCTTGATTTAGCCTGTTATTAATGTTCATATTTTGATTTACAGACACAATAGTGAAATAAAACCAGAATCATGTAGAGTGGCTTAATACGAACATGTTAAGTTCAAATTGACGAGGCTGGCAGCAGCAGTTGAGGTGAGAATGTTCAATGTAAAGTGAATTGGAGACATTGATAGAGAGAGTGGCTAGCGTGTTAGCGACCACACAGCTATTTCCATTTGTATATACTGTTTATGAAGAATGTGTGTGTGTGTGTGGGTGTGTGTGTTTGTGTGTGTGTGTGTGTGTGTGTGTATAGGTGTGTGTGTGTGCTTATTTATTTTATTTATTTGTGTAATCACAGAGACACTAAACACTTTAATGGATTGGTCTGAGTTACAGTTCAACAAATGGCTTTTCCTTCTTCAGCACACCTCATTTCCTCTCCTCTCACCTCTCCTTCTCTCACCTCTACTCCTGTCACCTCTCCTCCTCTCTCTCTCACCTCTCTTCCTCTTCCTATTCTCTTCTACACCTTTCACTGCTCTTACTTTCTCTCTTCTTTTCTGTCTCTCTACTTTCCTCTGCTCCTCCTCTTATCCTGCCTCCCCCTTACCTCTCACCTATTATCTTCATCATCTGTCTCTCCTCTCCTCCTCTTTTTTCTCTCAGCTCTCCTCCTATTCTCACCCTTCTCTCTTTCTCTATCCTCGCACCTTTCCTTCTTCAGTTATTTCACCCTCCTCTCTCGTTCTCTCTCTCCTCTCCTCTCTCTTAATCTCTCCTTTTCATATCTCTCTCTCTTTCCTGTCTCTGTCTCTGCCTCTCTCTCCCTCTTCTTCTCTCTTCTCCTCCACCTATCACATGTTTCTCTCTTCCCTCATACCTTTCACCTCTTATCTCCATCCTGTCATCTGTCTCTCTCCCCTCTCCCCCTCTCTTTTCTCTCACCTCACCCCGCTGTCTTTTTTTCTCTCTCTCTCTGTCCTCTCACCTCTCCTCCTCCTGTCAGTTGTCTCTTTCTCTCATCTTCTCCTAATATTACCAGTCTCTCGCTCTCTTTTCTCTCTCACCTCTTAGCTTCTCCTCCTATTATTGCTCTCTCCTCTGCTTTCTTTCCTGTCTCTCCTCTTCTCTTCTCCTTTTATAGCTAATCTCTGTCTTTCTCTCTCTCTATCTCACCTCTTAGCCTTTCCTCCTATCATCTCTCTCTCTCTCGCTCACCTCTTAGCCTCCCCTCCCCTCCTGTCATCTCTATCTCTTTTCTCTCTCTCATCTTAGTCTGTTCTCCTGTCATCTCTTTCTCCTCTGCTTTGTTTCCTACCACTACTCTCCTCTTCTCCCCCTCCTTCTATAGCTAATGTCTGTCTTTCTCTCTCTCTCTCTCTCTCTCTCTCACACACACACACACCTCTTAGCCTCCTCTCATTTTTCTCTCTCTCTGTCTTTTCTTTCTGCTTCTTAACCTCTCTCCTCTGCTTTCTTTCCTGCCACTGCTCTTCCCCTCCTCCTTTTATAGCTAATGTCTTTCTCTCTCTGTCTCTCTTTCTCACACACCTCTTAGTCTCTCCCCCTATCAACTCTCTCTCTCTCTCTCTCTCACACACACACCTCTTAGCCTATCCTCCTATCATCTCTCTCTCTCTTTTCTCTCTCACTTCTTAGCCTCTCCTCCTATCATATCTCGCTCTCTCATTTCTCTCTCACTTCTTAACCTCTCCTCCTATCATCTCTCTCCTCTGCTTTCTTTCCCGCCTTACCTCTCCTCTTCTACTTCTCCTTCTATAGCTAATTTCTGTCTTTTCTCTCTCTCTCTCTGTCTCCCTCTCTCTCTCTCACCTCTTAACCTCTCCTCCTATCATCTCTCTCTCTCTATCTCTGTCTTTCTCGCTTTCCTTTGCTTTCTTTCCTGTCTCTCCTCTTTTCCTCCTCCTATCATAATCTCCCTCTCTCTCACCTCTCTTTTTGCTCTCTCCTCCTTTCTCCTCTCTCATATAGACTTATTGCTCTTATATATAACAGCGATAAAGACACACAAATACATGTGTGCTCTCACATGCACTCTCTCTCACGTGCACTGTCTCTGATGTGCGCTCCCTCACGTGCACTCTCTTCACGTGCACTGTCTCTGATGTGCGCTCCCTCACGTGCACGCTCTTTTACGTGCACGCTCGCAGTCAGAGGTGGCCTAATGAATGCGGCACCACCTGTTCAGACACGGCTCTAATTGCTCTCAGCAGATCCACGACTCACACCATAACTGCAACGTTTAGCAGCGCTCAGGAGAGGAGAGGAAAGAGAGAGGAGGGGAGAGGGAGAGAGAGATGGGAGAAGAGAGAGAAAGAGGAGAGGAGAAAGGGAGAGGCGAGGAGAGATAGAGGAAAGCGAGAGGAGAGGAGAGGCAGAGAGAGGAGAAAGAGAGTCCATGTTTCACACTGTAGCTGCAAAGTTAAGCAGCGCTCAGGAGAGGAGGGGAGGGGGAGGGAGAGGAGAAGGGGAAGAAGGGGAAGAAGGGAAGGACAGAGACAAGAAAGAGAATGATAGAGAGAGAGAGGAGGGAAGAGAGAGGGTCCATGTTTCACCCTGTAGCTGCGATGTTTAGCAGTGCTCAGGAGAGGAGAGGAAAGTAAAGAGAAAGTAAAGAGAGATGAGAAGAGAGGGAGAAGAGAGGGGAGTAGAAGAGAAGGAGAGACAGAGAGACGAGTGAGAGAGGAAGGAGGAGGAGAGAGGAGAAAGAGAGGTGAGGGAGGAGGAGAGAGAGAGGAGAGGGAGGAGAGAGAGGAGAGTGTTTCAAACTGTAATTGCAATGTGCTCTGAGAGAAGAGGAGGAGAGAAGGGAGAGAGATGAAGGAGAGGGGAAAGAGAGAAGAAAGGGAGAAGAGGACAGACAGGGGAGAATAAAAATTTCACACTGTAATGGCAATATTTAGCAGTGCTCAGGAGAGGAGAGGAGGAGGAGAGAGAGCAGAGAGAGAGAGAGAGAGAGAGATGGAGAGAAGAGAGAGAAAGATATAAAGGAGAGAGGAGAGATGCAAGAGAATGAGAGAGCCAGGAAAAGGGAGGGGAGAAGAGAGAGGAAAGGGTGGACTAAGAGAGGCATGCAAACGTGCAAAAATGTCTTAAGTCTTAAAATGAAAAAAAGGGGATTGGACGACACAATAATGAACCAAAACTGTGAAACAAAATTAGCAGAGAAACAGAATCTGTGTACGCTTCCCCAGTGCATCGTGGGTAAACGTGTATATCGGATGTATTATTTAGCTCCGCAGCGCCACGGGGCCACGGGAGCTTGTTCTGAGCTGCAGAGACGAATCTAAAAATGCTAATCCCACAAATATTTCTTGTGTAAAACTCCAGTGTCTGTGATACAACATGCCTCGCTACGCTAACAACATGCAGCGCTAGGCTAACGTCAGCTAACATCCATCGTGTCCCGTGCCCTGCTGTGCACAATATAACCTCATCTGAATTACAAAATGTGGAGCAGGATGTTACATGGAAATTTGTATTCACAGCCATAATGAGGACAATCTGCATCCTTTGCTCCATCTGACACACTCCTCTGACCCTCTCCACTGCATCCTCTGCTTCCTCTGACCCTCTCCAGTGCATCCTCTGCTCCATCTGACCCTCTCCTCTACATATTTTGCTCCTCTGACCATCTTCTTCTCATTCTCTGCTCCATCTGACCCTCTCCTCTTCCTCCTCTGTCCCATATATCTTCTGCCTCTCCTCTGTACCACTTATTCACTGTTCCTCCTCTGTGCCATATACTCACATAATATATATAAATAGTTATTTTCAAATTGCCTTGATACAGATATTAACACTAAAAACTTGAAGGTTCAATTCCATACAGTTTACAGTGGGGTTGTGTTCAGGAGCAAGACACTTCACATATGCATTATCTCTCTGTTGTAGGTGATTGTTTTTATTCTTGTGGCCATACACACACTGTGCCGGCCACTCCTCTGTTATTAGTCTGCCCCGGGGTGACTTGACTATCTAGAAATGTTCTGTATACAGCCATATCCAGTCTGTGTTCCTCGTTATAGGCATATTTGCATAATTTCCATGCTTTTAGAGACTGTGCATAATGTGATTTCATTGCCTTAATTTTCGCAGACATTTAACAGTGTTTGGTTTATCGTGTCTCATATTTTCTTATTAGTATTTGGCATTTTGTGGCATTTTGTCTGGAGTCATCAGTAAATCTGTATAATCATATCTGAGCTGCAGGACTGGATGTTCCTCACAGATAAAACACATTACTCTTCATTACTTTTCTATCAACAAATACAATCCATCATATGCAATATACTACACAATATGCACAATATACACAGTGTAAACATTACACATAATAACTCATACATAATGTGCACAACAGTCCCACACCAGGCGCAGAGATATGACCTTCTGCTACAAAGAGAGTCCCACACCTCTAGGACAGTGGTTACACAGAATAGACAAATGTTATTTCAGCCAGTACCTCTACACCAGGCATGCCTAAACTGTGGTCCGCGGGCCAAATGCGACCCTCAGACCAATTTTTACTGGCCCTCAAGCTTCCAGGTGAATATGCCCATATTAGCTTAAACAGTACTTTTTACTGTACATTTCTGAAAATCTACTTTAACAAGCCCGTATCAAAGATTTAATGTGTCCCAGTGAGGATGAAAGCATGAATAAAGATCTAATGGTTCAGTCTAACTTGTAATAATAATGTAGATTTGAAGTATTCACTGTATTGACAACCAGTCTATGGCCCTCAATTGGCCCTCAGCTTCGTTTTTGTTTTTATATGTGGCCCTAAATGAGAAAAGTTTGGACACCCCTGCTCTACACTATAGACTGTATATATAAATGCATATATCTAACTTGGCTGCCAACAGAAAAAGAGTGTCCAATTCATTAATTTGGTCTTAAAATGTCCATATTAAGCCATTCTACATAATCCTGTTTTTTTGGGGGGTTTTTTTCTACTATTATGTGCCTAAATCAAGAAATGATTCAATCCCAATACTAGCATTAGCAACAGATTTGATTGACCGTTGCAATGCGCCCACTACCAGCTAAATCAGTGCTACGGGTGAGAAGGAGTATTCCTTCAACAGCCTCACTCAGGATTGGTTCTTTGGTTGCTATGATACTTGTGGTCAGGATTGCAAATATGGAACTCGGCTCCAGATTCGCTCCTATAACTTTTAGCATCAATGAGCCTCATTTGGCTGGAGCCCCTAACCCTAACCGGCATTATGGGTGATGTCACACTCCCTTAGACCACTTTTTTATACAGTCTATGCTCTACACCTCCCACCCATCTCAGGTCCTACAGCCAAACTCTGAGGCACCTTCACCCGCTGCCCAGTCTTCTTCACACCCAACTTTCTGCTCACCGATCACACTGAACAGAAATCTGAGTGTGAAGTGGACTGGGCAGTGGGTGAAGGGCACCGATCCATCTCCTATGCTCCTCTCTGCACACACATATACACAAACACTCACACACACACATACACACAGACAAACACACGCAAACACACGCAAACACACGCTCGCTGGGCTTAGGCATCTTGTGGGGACAATATACAGACTACAATGTATAATTTGTAAGGAAAACAAGTTGGGGGAAAGCTGTCAGCTAAATAGGGTGCGTTCAGTTTGATGATTTCATAATTTCATATCGAGAGCTTACTGTTTTTGACAGGAATCTCCAAACTTATGATGCACAAATGTTGAACCTTATTATTTTGGATTGGCTCCACAAACTTGTTACATAAATCTTTCAACTGACAACAATCACATTTTTGGGGTTGAGCAATGCCACCTCTTTCTAAAGCGACAGTGAAAAAAATCATTTCACTTTTGTTTATTTATAGAAGACGTTGAACTTTGTGCCAGTGTTTGTTTCATGTGGATTGGCCCAGTAATTACAGAGATATAAACCATAAACCAGGTCTGATAGTTAAACAGAAAATTATACCTGAGAATTCTGTCCTGTTCTCCAGCTCAGTTTAAACCGGAGGGATTCTTATGTTATGATGTCAGGTGAACACAACAGTGAGTGTATATGAATACATTTAATGCCGGAACATAAAGGGCAAAGCAATAATATCTCCATGGAGACAAGAATATGGCAGAAACTCCCTCAGAACAACATATTATTCCAAATCTATTTTTGGAGCTTTGTACCATAGTATAACATCCAAAACATGTCTTTTTTTGTGATCATTATTATTATTATTATTTTTTTTTTTTTGTATAATAACAAAAACAGGACAAAAAAAAAAAAAATTAGAAAACCCAGTTCCGAGCTCATGGCGATATCTTACCCCCCCTCCCTGAAAATAATAATAATAATAATGAAAAATATTACAATAATAAATACATAAATAAATGATGCTAGTGATATGGTAATAGTAATGATAATAATAACAGTAATAATAACAGTAATAATAATGGTCATAATAGTGATAATGATAGTATTTTGTGAGTGTAATTGCGCATACACACAAACAAATATGTAATATGTAAAAACATGTCTGAAGAGGTCTTCATCCATGCATGTCTCAGTGAATTAGCAATCTCTCTCAGGCCCTATTCAAACTCTCCTTATGGTTAACTGTACGATTCTGTGCAATTCTCTTTAAATATACAAAAGCATGATATACACAACACAACAACTTGACAAACCTCATGTTGTGACATTGCTCTGAAGGGGGAGTGACTTAGTGGAGGGGGCAAAGAGGAGGGAAGATTCAGTGGGACAAGTCAAACTTTTAAAACATGTTAATATGTTTTTTTAGGCAAATATAGAAAGTGACATGGTGATCGCCATATGTTATGTGTTAGCAGGTAATACCCAATAATGTGTAATATGCCTCTTTAGATCAACTTTTCGCTGTTTGAAAACTGTACAAATCTGGCACATTGCCTGATAAAGTGATCATTTTGATGTGTTTTAGTTCACTCCACATAACTCCAGGTATCTTTTCATCTGATTTTGTGATTTCTTGTTTAGATTTGATCAGCGCAGAACTCCTCACACGCAACGGTTTGTGTCCTCGGGCGTCTTTAAACTTTAAACTTGTACAAACTCCACCAAGACAAAGCAGGCTGTGTTTAAATCATGCACAAACCAGATTATTATTGTATGAAGCAGAAGTATGTGTGAACAACTACACACAAGCAGTAGTCATTATGAGCCCTACATGAGCTGACACCAAGTTAAACTAACATAATGCCTTCTGATTAGAGGAGAGTTATCAATGAATTATAGTGTCATTTTAAACGTGGCTAAAGCATGGTAAAAGGTTATAGAATATATAATAGGTTAGAGCACTTTTTCACTAAAACAAAGTAAAACATCATTACATTTCAAATGTTAGTTTTTGTCTGTTCATCCACTGATACAAAGCTTAGTTGATGCTTAGCTGATATAAAACTATCATAAATATTTACCACACTTTTTACAATCCCATCAAAACCAAATCAGAATTAGAAAAAACATGAAAACCTGTAACTTTTAAGGTGGTGCTTAGAAATAAAGAAATGTGGAATTGTTGTTTTAGCACAAAATGGGTATAACTTTTTAAGAGTTTAATAAGAATGATTGAGACTTTATGGCTTAAGATTATAAGTCTGAGTCCTTCTTAGTAACTCTTTGCTCATTGTGAATTAAAGACGCTGTCCCTGGACTTGTTGATTTTAAACAGTGGTCCAAAGTTATTCCTCATTTGCCCTATGCATTCTGAGCATCCTAATTATTCACCTCAGTGCGACAGTCAAGTTAACAACAACTAGCATGCTGACCACACACTTCCTAATTTTCTATTTGTTCATGGTCTAAAGCTATAAAGTGTTATCTAAATACTGCATGGACAGGATTAACAAATATTATCTATATTGGTATCACAGTTCAGCACCATGGACAGCTCTATCTGCTTTTGGGCCTTCAATTATAATGTGTACTTTTATCCAAATTATACATATTTTTTCAGGTGGTATTCTGTCTCTGGTTCATCAAAAATCAAACCCTCCAATGTTTTCTCTGATCTATTAGTGTCAGTTTTACCACTGTACAGTTGAAACCAGAAGTTTACATGCACTATATAAAAAGACGCATGCACTCTTTTCTCACTGACATAAAATCACACTAAACTTTTCCTGTTTTAGGTCAGTTAGGATTATCAAAATTATTTATGTGTGCTAAATACCCGAATAATGAGAGAATAATATTTTTTTTGAAGTTTACCTACAGTCAGAAGATTACACACAGTGAGATTGCTATGTATTTAAACATTTTGGGAAAACCCACATGATGATGTCATGTCTTTGTCTTCTGATAGGTTTATTGACCACATTTGAGTTAATTAGAGACACATATGTGGATGTATTTGACGGCACACCTGAAACACACCGCTTCTTTGTTTAACATCATGAGGAAGTCAAAAGAAATCAGGCAAGAGAGAACTGTGGACTTGCAAGTCTAGTTCATCCTTGGGTGCAATTTCCAGATGTTTGAAGGTACCATGTTCATCCCTTAAAACTATTGCCTAGGCAAGGCAAGTTTATTTGTATAGCACAATTTATACACAAAGTAATAAAAGTGCTTTATAGAATAAGAAAGGCACAACAAGAAACAAATCAAAACATAAATAATAAATAATCACAAATAATCATCATAAAATATACATTAAAAGAGAAAAGTGCAGAATAAAACCCTTTCAGTCATATGCACAGCTAAACAACTGTTTTGAGCCTGGATTTAAACATTGTCAAAGTAGAGGCCTGTCTCACATCTTCAGGAGACTGTTCCAGGTTTAGCTGAAAAAAACTGAAACACTGATTCTCCATGTTTAGTCCTGACTCTGAGCACCAGCAGGAGGCCGGTCCCTGAAGTCCTCAGAGTGTGAGATGGTTCATATGGCACTAATATGTCGGAGATGTACTTTGGTGTTGGTTCATGGAGAGACTTGTTCACACAGAGCTGCTTTAAAGTCTATTCTTTGAGCCACAGGAGCCAGTGCAGAGACCTGAGCACAGGACGCATGTGTGAAGTACTTCCTGGTTCTAGTCAGGACCCGAGCAGCAGTGTTCTGGATGTACTGCAGCTGTGTTAAGGCTCGTTCGGAGAGGCCAGTGAGCAGGTCGTTACAGTAGTCTAACCTACTGGAAACAAATGCATGGATATTTTGAATTTTGCAACGTTTTTTTTGTTTGTTTTTGTTTGTTTTTAGATGGTGAAAGCATGTTTATTTGTTTCATTATTTTACTCTTAAACCTTGCGTTGAATACTTTGTGTTGCAACATTGAGGTGAACTTGTTTCTGAGTAAGAATGCCACACATACTTTTTTTAAGATGTCTACACTAAAATCTGCTACTTCAGTTACATTATATGGTTTTTCATTTTCAGGTTGACAAGAGGTCTTGTAATACATCTTTTCAGTGACTGCAAGCATCTATTCTACCTCACTGTACACAGCTAACGGTGAACAGCTATGTAAAATGTGTAAAGTCCTTATAGGACCTGCCTTCTATAGAGTACCTTTTTCGGGGCTATAAGTACTGGAAAAACGCCCTTGAAACGTATCGCATGTACCTACTGTCTGTAACTTCATTCATCTGATCAGATAAACTTCTTTCAACTCTCTACCTGGTCTGCAATCCCTTCCTTTACAATTACAGATGGTAAAAAGCTGCAGATGTTATTGATTTGATGTGGCTCTTAAAGTTCAAGTCTGAGTCTTAGATTCCTAGCCTGATTTGAAAGTCTTAGAGAGAGATTGGAGGTGACTGCTGACACTTTCTCTTTGTTTCTGTGGGCAGACAGCACCAGGAGTCCTACTTAAAATATGAGTTTGTCGCTACAGGTGACTCTCACGCGCCAAGTCCGCTCTGCGTAATATGTAGGAAAAGAGAACGAGGCAATGAAACCTTCAAAACTGCTTTGGCACATGGAGACTAAGCACCTGGATTAAAAGTCTCCCATCACTTCTGATGGGACCACCTCATCGCAAAGAAACAAGCTCAGGGCCCCCACTGATTCAGTGGTATGGTGAGGTGTATTTTTTATGCACTTAACTTATTTTTGCCATATTTATCTGCCGTGTGTAGAAGTGAAGTCTGTGAAAATAAAACCTACATTATTCAGGTTCGTGGTGCAAAAAAGGTTGGGGACCCCTGTGATAAGCACACTACTGTATAGTTGTTTACACAAAGCGTAAGAGTAAAAAAAAACAAAAAAACAACAATATATAAAGTGTTCTTCTTCATTTTAGATGTCAAAAAAATTGTGTCTCCCAGTGCTTTGTTCCGTGTAAACCGGGTCCAATTGGCTCTTTGGGGGTTAAAGGTTACCGACCCCTGGTCTAACACTACAGGGATACAGCAGCATGGGAGGGCATCTGACACACAGGGATACAGGAGAATGGAAAGGCAACTGATACAGAGGGATAGAGGAGGATGGGAGGGCATCTGACACACAGCCATTCAAATGTCACCTCACTTGTTGCTACAAAATCTGCTTGGTGTTTACACTCAGTCACATTGTCAGAACTACAATTAAACCTGAGAATTATGACAAAGTAAAGAGCGCTTTTGTGTTTCTGTGGAAGGAGGTTTGGCATTTGCGTTTAGCGACATTTTCTGAGACGTTTAATGTCAAAACAAAGAAACAGGAAATGCTTTTGTGCGTTTTCACTGAGACAGAACCAAAGCAGGCATGTTTGGTGAACATAAAAACAGAAACGAAAAATGTGTGGGGTTTAAAACTGTCCTGTGCTGATTTAATCCTAATAATATAGTCCTGGTTTTGTCCTAATTTGAAGCATATGAGGCTGCTAATTTCCTTATAACAGATTTCACATCACTGACTTAAAGAGGAGTATTACACTGTGGGGTATTCATTTCTAACACATTAGTCCATTAGATCACCATGCTACCTTTTATTGTTTTGAAAATGCTATATTCACCGAAAACAACATATTAACATGTTTAATTAGTTTCAGTTTTGTTTGTGAAGCTCTGAGTCCGCCCTCACTTTGCTCTCCGTGCTAAGTCACTCCCTTCAGAACACTATCATAACACAATCAGTCTGAATGACACTACTGCACATCGCATCAAGTTGTAGTGTATTGTTTGTAGCCTGCTCTTGTATATTTATGAAAAAAAATATTGTGCTGTAGAGTTTAGGATTGTACCATAAGTTTGTAACATAAGTCTTGCTTGTTTTTTTTTTCTAGTTTTAAAATATTGTTAATAATTTGACTTCCTGGTTGGACACGGGCAGCAGATATGATTCATAAATGGGGCGACAGTAGCTCTGTCGGTATCGTGTTTGTCCACTGATCCAGGTTGGCAGTTCAAATCCAGCTCTTACAGATGAATGCTGTCATTGTGTCCTTGAGCAAGACACTTAACCCTGTCCACAGTGCCTGCTTACACTGGTGTATGACTATGTGTGAGAATGGGTGAGAGGTTCCTTGATGTAAAGCGCTTTGACTGACTAGAAGGTGGAAAAGCACTATATAAAAAAGTGATCATTTACTAACTGTTACCTAGCAACCAATTATTAGACAAAATAAATGACAGCACTTATTTTGTTAAATGAAGGTTTAAAATGTCACAGAAATGCCTTCATTGTGGATAAACAGTATATCTCCGAGTTGAAGATATAGGTAGAGGTATACACATATAATTAGTAGATAAGGCTTTTCATGCTAATGCTAATCATTCACTTAGCGACTCGGCTAGTCCAGGAAGATTTGATACACTGGAGTGGATCCCCTGCAGTATTTCCCCCCCCCCTATCGCCGTTAGGATTAGCCCACGAAAATTGCAAGATGGTGTCAGCTGGAATCAACCTATCGACCACATTTTGGTAACCACAAAGCCTCATTTAGAGTATTCTTTGACCTTTTGGGTTTTGATTTTAGATAAAAGTGACCATGTAAAAGACATCTGAGATAATGGCTAATAAACTTTAGGACAGTTCACCCACATTGCCTAGTATGAATGTGATGAATGTGAAGTGTGGGTGTTGGTGGTGGAAGGGGCCAATGGTGCAGATTGACAGCCTCACTTCTGTCAATCTGTCCCAGGGCAGCTGTGACTAACCAGCACAGAGAGCACAGTGAGTGAATTTTAAAGGACAATCTCACACTTGTCGACTCTGTACCAAACTTTAAGGTGGTAAAGGTGATTCTCTGTGTTTTTAGCTGTAGAACACTGACACAATCCCACTGTAAAAAGTGGGAATTTTTTTTTTTTTATTATTTATTTACTTTTTGCCCAGTCTGCCTTCTCCTGTGCCTCTGTAATCACCACAGCGCCGTTCCTTTCTCTTTGCTTTTCCTGCAGTAGAATCTAAAATATGCATCACCAAACTTCACAAACCAGCTACAGTTTGATCTGGGTTTCTACATACTTTTTCTGTCAATGATAACTGCACGCAACTATCCACAGACTCATGAAATGAAGAGGGACACATAAGCTGTACTGTGAAACCCAGGCCAAGATGTCAGTCTAGTCCTTGTTGGTTTTATTTATGGTTTAGTCCTGGTTTAGTCCTGGTTCAGAGCTGGATTAGTTTTGATTTAGTTCTGACTCATTATGGTTCAGTTTTTGCATAGTCCTATTTTTCTTACTACTTACTACTTATTACTACTACCTGGTTTAGTCTGGGTTTGGTATAATGTAATGTTGTTTGGTGTTATACCTGGTTCAGCCCTATTTGATTCCTGTTTTAGTCATATGTATGTTTTAGTTCTGGTTTAGTTTTGATTTAGTCCTGGTTTAGTCCTAACTTAGTCCTGGTTTAGCCCTGGTTTAGTCCTGGTTTAGCCCTGGTTTAGTCCTGGTTTAGCCCGGTTGATTCCCAAATTAGTCCTGGTTTAGCCCTGATTTAGTCCTGATTTAGTCCCAGTTTAGTCTTGGTTTAGTCCCGATTTATTCCCAAACTAGTCCTGGTTTAGTTCCGGTTTAGTCCTGGTTTAGTCCTGATTTAGTCCTGGTTTCATCCTGGTTCAGTCCCAGTGTAGTCCCAATTTAGTCCCGGTTTAGTTAAGTCCTGGTTTAGTCCTGGTTTATTCCTCGTTTATTCCTGGTTCAGTCCTGGTTCAATCCTGGTTCAGACCTGGTTTAGTCCTGGTTTAGTCCTGGTTTAGTCCTGGTTCAGTCCTGGTTTATTCCAGGTTTATTCCTGGTTGAGTCCTGGTTCAGTTTTAGCTTAGTCTGGTTAAGTCCTGGTTGAAGTCAGTGTTTTAGTCCGAGCTCAGTCCTGGTTTAGTCCTCAGTGGTTTAGTCCTGGTTCAGTCCTAGCTCATTCTGGATTTAGTGCTGTGTTAATCCCGGTTCAGTCCAGTTCTAGTCCTGTTTTAGACCTGATTTAACCCTGTTAGTCTTAGTAGACATCTTGTTGTTTCCTGCTGTCACTGCACAGAAACTTTCTAAATTGAAAAAAAAATGGACTTGTTTGTACTTTTACTTTGAAATCTTCACTTTGCTCTTTCACAAAACCTCATTATTTATTTACTATTTATTATTTTTACCTGAAAGTGCATTTTTGGTAGAATTTTTGGGAATTTCAAATCAAAGCGCGTTCCCACCTGCGTCGCTGCTCCTGCCTCTTTGAATCTTGTCCTCCGCCCGGAAGTGTGTGCAACGAGCTTCATGTAAAATGCATAAACGTCTTTTTCACCAACCTGAGAGGAGCAGAAAAAAGAGGCGACTTGGGGAGATGTGCTGACGAGTGATTCACGGACAGACAAATGACTCAGTAGCAGTTTGTCAAGCTGTCAATGTAAAAATCCAGATGTTTTAAGATGTACTGGTTTATATAAAGTAGGACTGGGCAATGAATCCAGATATTAAGAGATCGTGAAATGGTCTAATTTTCTAATGGTCAAGGACACGGTTGTGGTTTATAATGGAGAGGTCTACAGTCAGTCCTCTGTCAGGAAAAGCATGTGGCATGTAGTTTGGAGACTGAAGAGTTTGGAGTTGTTTTTGGGTTTTTTTTTTATTTTTTGTTTTTTTTTGTTTGGTGTTAAATGACAATGGTAGTTCAGTTGGTAGAGTGTTTGTCCACCAATCCAAAGGTTGGCGGTTTGAATCCCACACAGGTTGGCGGTGTGATTCAAGCTCTTTGGGCAAGACATTTAACTAATTTGACTGTGTTTGACTGTGTGTGTGAATGGGTGACTGGTTCTTTGATGTAAAGGGCTTTGAGTGGCTTGAAGGTAGAAAAGCATTATACAAAAATTTGACCGTTTATCATGATCAAAAGTTTGTATTGTTTATGTTAATGAAATTCATACTCAAAATTTTTATTATTATTATTATTATTATTATTATTATTATTATTATTATTATTATTATTTTTTTTTTTTTTTTTTTTTTTTATTTTTTTTTTTTTTTTTTTTTTTTTAAATATATTTACCTATTTTTTTTCTCCATTTTGCCCAGCTCTAATTTTATGCACTATGTCACTTTTCTGGGAGGGTCTGCCACCTGCTTGTCTCCATGGAGATGCTATTGCCTAGTGTGAGCGCCCTTGCCTCTCCACAGATCTGACCTGCAACTTGCATTGGTGGCATCATCTACTTTCCACAGAGATAGATGGAGGTTTTAAAGCAGCTATTGTTTTTTGGACTCATTTAAACTTTACCTCAGCATTGCACGTTCTTAACAGTGGCAGTGTGCACAGTCCAAACATTAGTACTTAAAAGCTCTGATTGTTTTCTTAAAAGCGTGAAAAACAGAACTAGCTGATGTCAAATGGTTTGCAGTGGTCCAGTGGTAATATGTACAACAACTAGCATGCTAACAGCACACTTCCTAGTTTTCAAACAATACGCAGCAGATTTATTTTGACCTTACAAGCTGCTTTTACAATATACCTGTACTGGGGCAACACATGTTACTTTATTATATGAAAAAATTGGGTATGTCCCCTTTACTTCTTGTATTTCTTGACAAATCTGTTTAGAGCGGCGACACGGAAATTATACCTGCTGCTCCATCTCAGCAGTCAATAATCCCCTCCCTCCTCCTCCCGCACCCCGTCCCTCCAGACAGATCAATAAAGACATGATAGTGACCGTCTCCTTATGCACACGATAAGCCCTGTGCGCTGTTCCTGCTTCAGTCCTCATGGGGAAAAAACATCTCTCTGTGTCTCAGCCTCTGTCACGTTTTAAACAGATAAACATCAAAATTAAAAGTGAAACAAACATTTTTAGACTGAATTATGAGGAAGTACATTTATGCAGAAATTAGAGTGGTCAAAAAGTCCAGATGCCTATACTAAATAATACAACATAGGTAAAATCACCCTTGATCTATGTCAGAAGTACATTGTAATATTCCTCAGTATCAAAATTGTGTAAAATAGTGAAAGAAGATTGATACTACCCATTTTACTAAAACACAACTAAGACATTTAAGATTTGACTAAAACATATACGTTTTTTCCCCCAGTTTGGCCATTTTTCAGGTTTCAAATTTAATTTCCTGGTTTGAAATCATAACATCAGACTAGGGAATTACATAACTGTTACCTAGCACCCATGCTCTAAACCAGGGGTGTCCAAACTTGGCTCGGGGGCCAAATGCGGCCCTCAGACCAGTTTTTATTAGCCCTCCAGCCTCCTGCTGAACCCAACCAATTGATCATAAGCAGTACTTTTAACAGAAAATTAATATCCTCAAACATCACATTACGTTGTGATATAGACCTAAAATAACTGTGTTTCAAGCCTTAATAATACACAGCGGCTCTGTCAAAGCTGTGTATAAAACACCGCACTGCATTGATCATAATCTGTGGCCCTCTGTTTCTAATATGTTTGAGATGTGGCCCTTGATAAAAAAAAAAAAAAAAAAAATTGGGCACCTCTGCTCTAAATCATTGACTGTATATATAAATGGACCATGAAAAACTGTCCTCGCTCTCTCCATAACTGCTACAGTGAGCCTCGTCATTTTGGTCTTAAAATGTTTGCATTAACCTGCTCTACAGGAATAACAGACAAATCAGGTGCCTGAAAGGACGTTATCTTCATCAACCTTGCTCTGGATTGGCTCTTTGGTTGCTATGATAGCCACGGTCAGAATGCTAAATATGGAACCCCGCTCCAAAGTTGCCTCTGTAACTGCTAGCCTCGACGAGCTTCATTTGATTGGAGCTTAGTCCACTTCCTTACACAGTCTGTGGTATACACTGGGACAAAACTCCTCTAATGTAGACATTAATATTTGACAAATAAAAAAGTATTTCTTGCGTGTAAAACTTTTGGATATCAATTCTCCCTCGTGTGACGTGATCAGTTTAGAAATACAATACATCTAAAATACAGCTCTCTACTTCTTGCAATTTTCAACATATTTTTCAACCTTTCCTCACAGATTGCTTTTTGATTGGTGTAAAACTATCATTTATATTTACAACAAGTTTTATCCCACCAAATTAAGTCAAAATTGGAGAATCATCAAAACCTGTCATACGCACTTTAAATTGAAAACATCCAATCACTGGTATTGGTAATGCGTCCACTTACAAATATAATCTGTCTGCATTCTAAACACTCAGCACAATGGAACAACAAAACTGCTTTGTGTTCATATAAACAAACAGAAAAAAGTAGAAGAATTTGACAAAAAATACAAAGTGCATTGATATTGGTATAGGATCGATGCTGTAATAATAATAATAATAATATGCAGTAGTGAATGTATGGACTACAGACTATGGTGTCCTGGGAGGGTCAAAAAGTGAGTGAAAACAGCAGTAGCTCACATCCAGAGAGCCAGAGCACACAGCCCTGCAGCAGTACACACAGAGGGGAGAACGAGAGAGGACTGACAGAGGAGTGGAGAGGTTCAACAGGATCACGGCCATCTGGGTCTGAAGACTGCAGGGACAACAAACCCCAGGGACGGGATGGAGGGAGGGGACGGAGGGAGGGGATGAAGAGAGGGGACGGAGGGAGGGGATGGAGGGGATGGAGGGGGGGATGGAGGGGACGGATGGAGGGGATGGAGAGAGGCGACGGAGGGAGGGGACGCAGGGAGGGGACGGAGGGAGGGGATGGAGAGAGGCGACGGAGGGAGGGGATAGAGGGAGGGGACAGAGGAAGGGAACAGGGCATTGTCAGTCCTCACTTTGACTCCTGCGTCAATCACTTTATTTTCATTAATTTACTAATCAGAAGCAGTTAAAAATGTTCTGTCTGTTAAAACCGTAGTTCAGCATTCATTTAAGTTTGAAAGGAAAGTTTCACAATATTCATTTATTGAAAAACACTGTTTAGTCTCTGGCTTTTTTGTGGTGTTTCCCTGAAAGTTGAGCTCAAATTTCACTGAAAATAAACATTTTCAAGAATAAAAGAATAAAATTTTATTTCACATTATCCTTGTACATGTTGCCGCGCAGTAGCATCTGGGCATGTGCAGATCGAATTCGGATGGAAATTGGGGTCTAGCTCAAGTTGGGGAATGACAGAGACGAGGGAGATGAAAGAAATGGAGAGATGAGGAAGGTGGAGGAGGAAAGAGTAATGTAAGGTTGGATATAGAGAGGAAGTAGAAGGGAGTAATGTGGGAATGGACAAACAGACAGACCAGCTATTGTGTGAGATGCAGTAGTGGAGGAAGTACTTGGTTTTGTTAATTAAGTAAAAGTACAGAAATTAGATTAAGTAAATGTATAGATACAGCAGAAAAAATAAATAAACAGTGTAAAAGCAAAAGTGTCACATGAGACAACTGAACTTAAGTAAAATTACCTGTTTAAAAAGGAACTTCAAGAGAAAAAACTAAAGTATTTCCTACAGATTATGAGATCTAATAATATAGTGATTTTGATTTTGATTGATTTTTTTATTTATTTGTACATTTCTGTTTGCTCAAATTATAATGTTGCCTTTTCTGCAGGTCTCAAACTACAATAAAAAAAACTGTGCTTTTACTTTTTAGTCCAGTTCATAAAAGTAGTGAAGAAAATAGAAAAACAGAAAGTACAGATACATAGTCTCAAATGTAGTGAAGTAAAATTAAAAAGTATCCACTTTAAAATGCTCTTAAGTAAAGTGCTTTACTACTTTTACTTCATTACGTTTATAGCACTGACGAGATGTAAGCTTTTGTACAGGGAGGAAAAAAAAAGATCGCACCAAACAGCAAAGAACAATCCACTTCAAGCTACAAACTAAAGTAAGGATAACAAAATAGCACTTTTACAAACCCTCTAAGTCACTTCAAAACTGTGTGACCGACACTCACTCACCACGTTCATACTAGGCAACGTGGATGAAGTGTTTAGCCCGAGGACACAACAACAGCACTTGTTCAAACAACTCAGAATCCACTGACACAAATCGTATTCAGGCCAAAGGGGAGAATCTTATTACAACACAAAAACACAAAGTATAAAAGGTTAGAACAGCAAGACTGACAGTGTTTGGGGGGTTTATTCAGCAGCTGCACTGTCTGAAACCACAAGGGACACACTCAAACAGACTAATAAGTGAGGTGTGTGGAGTGGTGCGGTCAACAGACTTTGGCGCTTAGACCTCGGCAGGTAGAGATGTCAGTGATTTGATAAAGGCTAGGGAATAATGGTTTTGTTTGTGAAAATATGTCTAGGTGAAGAGGAGGAGATGGGGAGGCTGAGCAGGTTGGAGGTTCTGCTGCTGCGGTGGAGATAGAGCACAGGAGTTTTGGTTGTTAAAAATTACCTTGAAAAAAACCCAAAAACATGCTCTTTAAGTCCCTACTACTCTCCCTCATCCTTCCCTCTGTCTTTATCTATCCCTCTCTCTCTTTTTCCTCACGCATTCTTTCCTCTCTTATCTCTCTTCCTCTCTTCACCTCTCCCTCTACCAACGCCTGTTCCTTGTGTCCACCTCTCCTTCATTATTTTCTCTCTTTCTCTGTTATTCTCTCTTTGCCACATTCCACTCTGTCATCCTTTACTCTCTCTCTTTCTCTCTTCCTCTCTTCCCCTCTCCCTCTCTGCCTCTCTCCTTACCAGCACTCCATCTTTCTTTGTAGATTTTTTTCTCCTCCCTCGTTTCTACTTCAATATTTTCTTTCTTTCTGTTACTCTCTCTCTTTACCACAACCCATTCTCTGTCATTCTCCTCTCTCTCTCTTTCTCTCTCCCTCACTTCCCCCTCTCTCCCTACCTCTCTCTTTACCAACTCTCTTTTTGCTGAATTGTTTTATATCTCCTCCCTCATTTCTTCCTCTCTTTTCCCTTTTCTCCCCTCGACCTCTACCTCATCCTTTCTCCTCTCCTTTCCCTCTTCCTCCACTTCCTCCTCTTTCTCTCTTTACCAACTCCCCTGCACTCTTTCTCTCTCTTCCCACTCTCTCTTTAACCTCCTCCCCTTCATTCTTTTCTAGCTCTTTTTAACCCTGCCTCCTCTCCCTCATCATTTCCCCTCTCTCCCTTCCTCTCTTTAACCCCCTCTCCATCTCTCACTCACTTTATTCTTTCTTTGCCTTCCCTTATTTTTCCCCTCTCTTTTCTCTCTCTTTCCTACCTCCCTCTCTCATACTGTCCCATGTTCCGTGCGTTGTTCACCTCATCACCAGTACATATGTCAGATCCCATGTTATCTGCTCAAACAGGACACGGGCCGCATCTCCCAGGGTGCACCGGGGGCAGAGGAGCGAGTTCAGGGGTCACGTATGATGCATGTTGCCGAGGCCATGGGAAGTGGGCAGCGGCAGCGTGTGCGTGTGCAAACAGACATGCAAAGGTTAAACTCTGGCCCTAATCACATGACTAATGTCTCGGATACATGAACCGCACTGCAGGCAAATGTGGCTTTGAGACGAGCCACTGTATTTCATGGTTCGAAAGAATAAACAGAAAATGTCGTTTATAAATTAGGTTCAGAGCACAAAGGCTAATTTAAACAAGTCTGCAGTTACATCAGTCATGCAGTTAGCATCATGTATCCTAGATAAGAAATTACAAATATGAGATTTTTTTTTATTTTTTTTTCTTAAAGGAGACCTATTCTGCAAAATCTTTTCAGAGCTTTTAACCATGTCATAGTTGTTTCCTCTCAGCATTTTTCACTCACCTAAAGTGATATTTAGAGTGGTTCTGAGCAATCTTTAATCACACAGCACTGCAGTTTTCTAAGAGGAAAGTCAGTGGACTTCTTTATTTTATTAAGTTATTTTAGATGAATATTGCAATTTAAAATGTGCAAATTATAATAGTCCATGGTGTATAACTATAAAACAAGCACAATATATCTGCTTTAACAGTGTGAAAAACAAAACTAGTTCATTGTTAACAGTTTGCAGTGGTCCAGAGTTATTCTTCTTACCTCATGCCTTCAGAGCATCCTTGTTCATCACTCCACTGAGTTTATAAGCGCTTTTCACACCAGAGACACCAGAGCGGAGTTTGTAATGATAACTAGCATGCAAACAGCACCCTTCCTGGTTTACACTTTTTAAAATTAGATGCATCCAGTACAGGGTCATGTTATCTCGAAGAGCTGCTTACAATATATTTGCAGTGGAACCAACACATTTTTGCTCAAATACATGGACAAAAATCTGGTACAGGCACTTAAACATGTTATGTGATGATTTGATGCATTGTTTATTCACTTCTAGGGCTGCGCAATTAATCCAATTTTAACAGAGATTCAGTATTTTCTAATTGTCAGTGATCAGCTTGAGTCTTTTTAATGGGGAGGTCTTGAATATGTGGAACATATTTAGTTATATGGCTCTGATTTAACATGATCTTGTCCATGTTCATGAAATAAACAAACTATGTATTTATTTATTTTATTTTATTTTATTTTTTTCACATCTCCAGTGGTAATCACTTCTTGGTTTGTGTAGGAGCTTGGTATGTGTAGTTTTCATGCTTTATGTCTGTTGTGTTGATATTTTTGTAGTAAAAGATAAAAAAATGACACAGGCAAAAATGTACCTGTTTTTAGTTTTAAAAAGTATTTGCCATAAATGGTATATGTACATAGATATATGTGTAAATTGACATTTGCATTCCAAATAGAAACTGAGCAACTCTGGCTCCTTATTCACTTTCTACTGAAAAAAAAGACAAAGCCCCTCTCTCTGTAACTGCTGCTGTCAGATTCATCATTTTGGTCTTAAAATGTTTGTATTAAGCCACTCTACATGATCCTGATATATTTATGCTGCGATTTTGTCTGTAAAGATAGGAACATCAATGACAGAAAAATCAGACGCCTTTTTCCCAGAAGTTGCATCCGATAGCAACAGGTTTGACTGACGACGTTGCTATGTGCCAGCTCTCTGCTAAACCAGCGATGCAGGAGGGAAAGGGCATTACCTTCAACAGCCTCACTCCAGATTGGCCTTTGGTTGCGGTGAGAATTACAGATATGAAACCCGGCTCCAGATTAGCCCCTATAACTGCTAGCCTCGATGAGCTTCATTTGGCTTTGGATGACGTCACACAGCCTTGGTCCTCTTCTTCATACGGTCTAAGGTATATGCTCCATTTTAAATCATTGACAAAAATCGTTATTTACTACCCCTAAAATGCTAATGCGATCTCTTCTTGTTCACAGTGTGGAGCGCTGCACATTATTCAAGGCAGAATGTTTAGTTGAAAACTGGAAGCTGGATGAAGTCTCACAATAACAGAACAAGCTGATGAATGAAATGTTTGTTAAATCGAGCTTCCCCATCCACAAATGCACAAAGCACTTGATTCAAAAACAAAATTGTCATAATTCTGCTCAAATAGAATCATTAGCAACTCACCATTGCCATGTTTGCAACTCTCCTCCATCACAATATGACAAATTATGTACTCATCGCTCTCTATCTCCTGGTTCAAACTGTGTTATTAAAACAAGACACCGCATTGGTTCAAATTCACATCATTAAATCTCTGTCATTTGTACAGCCTGGTCCAGAGAATCCAGAGAACAGTTTACCCTGAGGCAGAAGAGAAAGAGGGAGGGAGAGAGAAGGAAAGAGAAAGAAAGAAAAAAAAGAGAGGGAGAGCCTGGCGTTAAATGCATATGCATATGGAGGAGGGAAAGGGGGAAGAAAGGAGTCGAAGAAGAGAGAGAGAGAAAGGAGGACCAGGGGAAGAGGGGGAGAGGTGAAGAGAAAAGAGGGAGAGAGGAGAGAGAACGGGAGAAAACCCAGAGGAAGAAGGGAGGGAGAGAAACCGGGGAGAGAGAAGAGAGAGGGGAGAGGCCGATGTTAAGGCCATGTATCTGTGCTCCTCTTGTCTACTCCTAACCTCCAGGTCAGGGAGGGAGAGTTTATGGTCACGTCTAGATGTTTGGAGGGAGAAATGTCGAAAAAATAAATATAAAATGATGATTGATTGTGAAACTCTAACATGGTGAAAACTGAACAACAGTCATGAACCTAAGACACAGGTTTGTTGATCCTTCAGCTACACCAGGCTCAGATCTGGTCCACTGCTCCTGACAGGTTTAAGGATGGATGGGTCAAATACAGGTTTAACCCAGGGATGGTGAAAGATGGGTCAAATGCAGGTTTAAACAGATACACTCACGGATGGGTTGAATACAGGTTTAACCCAGGAACACAGAAGGATGGACTAAATGCAGGTTTAACCCAGAGACACTGAAGGATGGGTCAAATGCAGGTTTAACTCAAGGACACTGAATGATTGGTCAAATACAGGTTTAACCCAGAAACACAGAAGAATGGATCAAATACAGGTTTAACACAGATACACTGATGGATGGATCAAATGCAGGTTTAAGCCAAAGACACTGAAGGATGGGTCAAATACAGGTTTAACCCAGAGATACTGAAGGATGGGTCAAATACAGGTTTAACCCAGAGATACTGAAGGATGGGTCAAATACAGGTTTAACCCAGGGACCTTGAAGGATGGGTAAAATGCAGGCTTACCCAGCGACACTGGAGCATGGGTCAAATGGAGGTTTAACTGAGGGACACTGTAGGATGGGTCAAATGCAGAGGATATAACTAACTTGAAAACCAACAAGACATTTTAAAGAAGATGATAAATACTGTACACTGTATGAGGTCATTGTCAAAAGTATCGACATCCACATATTAATGAATCATTCTGGACTGACCTGTTGGTGAAATGTTCCAGTAGACAGATCCACACTTCACGTTATTAAACAAAGCAGAAATTACTTTTGAGCTACAGGCTGTGCTGATTGGGTGAAAACGTTTGACTTTCAAATTTCTTTTTAATTTGCTCAATTTAATTAATATTATGCAAATTCTGCCAAAATTACACAGCCAAAGTTTGTGACATTTAATAAAAGCCCTTTGACAGCTCTCCTTGTTCCCTTTTTATTAAAACTGGCCTCCTTTGTGGTTTAAAACGCTATTATAATAAACTGAAATGTTAAAAGGAAATTATATTAAACGTGATTTTAGATTGTGCTGTGCGTGATAAGGAGCTGTGTGAGGGGTTTATACAAAATAATCTTTCTCTCAACAAGACATTTATAACAGAAATTTCAATTCATTATGAAAAAAGATTCATCAGCTGTTCTCACTATTTTACTTCTTACTACTTGAACTGCTGACACATAATACTTTTACATCACCATGTTACTTTTTACTCTTTTGAAAATGCTATATTTCCCCAAAAACAATGTATTAAGATGTTTTATAAGTCACTTACATTTTTGACAGTCTGAGACTCCCCTCCCTTTGCTCCCTGCGCTAAGTCACTCCCCCTTCAGAGTGACATCCAGCAAATGAAACTACTGCACATCAGTTTTGTCAAGCTGCTGTGTGCAGTTTTGTGTCATTTTGTATGTTTATGGAGAATTGTCACATGGGAGCATGGACGACTTGGACTTGTGGGGGCGGAGCAGTCTTACAGCTAACCACGAGGAGGGTTTGTACAGGTATATTACTCAAACGGGCTCTTCAGGCATGTTTTTGATGAGGGAACAATGTTAGAAATGGTAGAAAGCTCAGAAAACCAAAAAAACTAAAACATAAAAAAAAAAAAACCCATAACACTCTCTATTTAAAGGAATTGTATGTAAGATTTTGATTTTGCACTTCAATAACGTATCTGTGTCCTCAGATTTCAAGTAGACAACTGTAATGCTGATTTATTCTTAATTACAAAAACATTGGAAATCATGCTGCATAATTTATGTTATAATTTGAGGTTTTCGGTTTAAACCTAAAAGGACTCTCATGTGAATCATCACTGCTCACTTCCTAAACCCCAGCACCTACAGCTAATCATGAATCAGTGCTAGTGCAGCCTCTGCAGCTCAGTGAGAGAACTCTGAGGCCTCACATGAGGCCTGTCTATATACTGAGAATGAGAAAAACTTGTGTGTGTCTTCTATCTGCAGATTAAGTCTCTGGCAAACCAGATTCAGCTGTGAATGTAGTATCTTTTTAAGACAGTACGAGCACAGGCTTCATACAGTTCTTTCACCTTTAGGCACTTAAAATAATTCCAAAAATGCTACTCAGACTTTTGTTGAATATTATATCAGTTTAAAAGTGCATTATGTAACTTTTCTGGTAGAGTGTCTGCTACGCTTTTTTGTCTCCATGGAGATGTAAATAATAATGAGATGTAATAAAGAATGTTCCACAGTATTGCATTGAACATATATATCGTTCATTTATTCAGTGTTAGGTGTTTTAATGAAATGGCTCTAAAAACATGTAGTTTTACTGTGAGCAGGGTCTCCTCACCACAGATCTGACTTATAATTTTGCATGACAAAGTTAACTGCTTGTCTCCATGGTGATATAAATGAGTTTAATACTGTTAAAATATTCCAGACAAATTAATTGCATCTCCATGGAGACAAGCATGTCTCAAGTTCCAGCGAATCTTTAAAAAGTTACTCCTAAAACTTTGGAATATTTTTTATCAATTCATGCAATTATTCAGATTATTTTTAGTATTTCCAAAGAACAAAAAGTGCCACAGAGCAGAGCGGAGATGACTACAAAGAATAAAATTTACTACAAAAATAGTCGAAGATTTTGGAAAAAAAAAAAAAACATAAAAAAATGTGAACCTTGGAACTGTTGACAACTGCTTGAGTCTGACAGGTCACACAGCCACGCTCACACAAGGAGCAAGGACGAGCCAAAAAGTTGAAATCATACATCAAACTCAAAATCGGGATAGTTGGACAATGAGACATCTGCTCCTTTAGTGATGCAAATTTGAACGCGAATTTATGAATAATGTAAAAACCTCCTTACTGAGCCAAGGAGACACGATAACCACTCTGCCACAGTGACACAGGGAAGGACATGCACACTGCACTCAGAGAGATCAGGCGTCTCACCCACATCCTCCTCATACTGAGAGATGGAGGCAGGATAACCACTCTGCCACAGAATAAGACAAATGGCTGGATTAGGGTCAGTTCTGCGGATTCAGGAGTTTCCCAGATCGCCCAGTGTCTCAGTGTAGTAGCCTTAACCTCCCGGACACCACAGTCTCACATTTTACAAATCTACTCACCTTTATAAACATGAGGAAGCTAGGAACGGTACATTTCAATGTATTCAATTTAAATACAGATGGAGGTTAAATACACATTGGTGGTTGACTGTGATGATGTCATTCTCTCAGATGGGGGCAAGAGACAGTTTTCCCTGTTGATTACATTGTACTTTACCATGAAATATCCCAAAAAATCACAAAAGTTGAACCTGATCATTTCTATTAGTGACTAGACTCAAGAACTCACTGTATTACAACAGGAATCTGAATTTTAACAATAATCATTTTAGATATAGAATGTTGTGAACCCTAGCAAATACCCTCAAATGTGGCTATTTATTTATTTATTTATTTGTCCCAGTATTGCGATGTTTAGCTGTTTTAGTCCCATTATTGACTTCCCATTGACCTTGTCCAGATCATTGTAAAACACTGTGTTTGCATTGACCAGTCAAACCAGTGCAATTACAGCAGTGGTACAGGATAATCGCTGAAGAGCAATGGGCATGGGTCAGGAGAATGTGTCTGTACTCCAGGGAATAGCCACGAGCGAAGGAACGAGGGATAAAAAGGAGGGGAAAGACTAAAAGGAGGACAGAGAGAGATTGGAGGGGAGAGCAAGAAGAGGATGGGGAAGAGAAAAGGGGAGGGAAGAGTAAGGAAAGAAGGAGGGGATAGCCTAGATGAGAAGAGAGAGAGAGCGTGAGAAGGTCGGGGCGAGAAAGTGATGAGAGAAGAAAAAAGAAAGAAAAGAAAAAAGGAGGAAAGGAAATAGGAGACAGAGGGCCTGGAAAGAAAGAGAGGGAGAGATAGAAGGAGGAGGAGACAAAAACAAGGAGGAGAAGAAGGGGAGAGAGAGATTGAAAGAAACAAAAGAGAGAAAAGAGAGGAAGAGGACAATGGGTGAGAAAGGAGGGAGAGGGTAGTGGGAAGGAAAAGAGTGAGAGAAAGGGAGATGAGAGGAGGAAGATGGTGTAGGCCAAGAGGTTTAAATAGGTCAGTTTTGCTGCCGTTAGAAAACAAGGGCAGATCAATAAGTGAAATGTGAAGGAAAAGTCCATTTGAAGAACAGAGGGAAGCGTTCACTACACAAAAGGACTCACACAGACAAGAGACGCTTGGGACTTTACATTAGATCAGGGCTTAGAATATTCCATTTAGCACAAATGTATTGTAAGCCTCACTGTAATGTCCCTGTAAAAAACAAAAAAAACAAAGAAAAACACTTAACAGATTATCATAAGAGCAGAAAGAAAGGTACATAACCGGGACTAAAACTGGAATGAACTAGGAAAGAACAAGGAATGTACAGGACTGAATCAGGATCAAATCAGGAATTATTTAAACCTGGACTAAGCCAGAACTAAACGAGGACTGAACCAGGACTAAACCAGGACTAAATCAGGCCTGAACCAAGACTGAACCTGGACTAAAACCAGGACTGAACCAGGACTGAACCAAGACCAAATTGGGGCTAAATCAGACCTGAATCAAGACTAAACAGGACAGAACCAGGACTGTTGTGTAAAAGTCTTACACTGGACTCAGTTGACGTCTCACAGTGGACACAGAGATGGAGCTTGGGTTTATTGGGTTGTTTAAAGGCCTAAAGTTAATGATGATGACTTTCACATATAGGTTTCCTGATTACAGACCAAAGACCTGCAATCAGACCAATCATACCTTTGGCACACTGTATTTTCTGTATTTAGAGTCATTTGGCTAACATGTGTGTTCTATAGTCTCTAGTGGTATTTCTTTATATACTTAAGTGGTACTTTGTGAATCTCTGGGTTAAACCTGACAGGACCTTGAGTTTTGGTGAGAACTACCTTTGCTGGAGGATTTGACCTATTTCATCCATCTATCCATCCATCCATCCATCCATCCATCATCCATCCATCATCCATCCATCCATCCATCCATCTATCTATCTATCTATCTATCTATCTATCTATCTATCTATCTATCTATCTATCTATCTATCTATCTATCTATCTAATCATATTTTCCCCTTCTCTTCTCTCTATCTTTCCCTTTCTGACTCCCTCTCCTTCCTCCTTTCTCTTTCTCTCTCTCCAACTCTCTCCCCTCTCCCTCTCTACCCCCTCTCCTGCTCTATCTCTCTTTTAATCCATATGCCTCTTTCTTCCCCCCTTCTCTGCCTTGCTCCCTCTCTCTCACTTTTTCCCTCTTCTTCCTCCCTCCCTCCCTCTCTCTCGCTCTCTCCTCCTGTCATCCACCCATCACCTGTCATCCAATTATTCCCCCATCAGTCTGAATCAGAGGGAGATTTGCTGAGCGAGGCTTTCAGCTCAGACACAAGACTCACTGTATTTATATCACAGACGGAGGAGTGCGCAGCCGAACAGCACAACAGCAGAGCAGTCTGGACCACTTTAGAGACATTTGGAGGTATTAACTGATAACACATAACACATTTAGATCATAATGTTACCTTTCACTGTTTTGAAAATGCTGTATTTCACTTTCGTTTTTGACGCTCTGAGTCTCCCCCCTCCCTTTGCTCTCTGCGTCACTCCCCCTCAGAGCACAACACAAGCACAGTGCAGCCCACTAATGAAACTCCCGCATATCACATCAGGTTTGTCAAGTTGTTGTGCACAGTTTTGTATCATCCTGTTGTATATTTATGGATAACTGTCGTGTGGGAGCATGGATTAGTATGTAATCTTGTGGGTTGAGCATTGAACAGGATCTTACAGTTAACAGGGTTTGAATAGTGTCTGCAAGATCCCTATATTACTCAGACGTGCATGACATCTAAAACCTCTTCAGACATGATTTTGATGAGGGTAACAGGACAGACGTATAACATGGTCCAACAACTCGATTTTGCACAATACCGCCTCTTTAACATTTCACTACAAACTTTGCATAGTCTTTTCTAGTTTTGTAACTGTTACCTAGCAACCGTAATGTTAACAAGGGCCAAAACTTGCCTAAATTACACAAAAGTTATGATTAGACCAGGAAAATAAATGCCAGCATCTTTCTTTTGTTAAATGAAGGTTTAAACTGTCAGAAAAAATGCCTTCCTTGTGGCTAAATTGTTCTTGCATTTTGGATGGACTTTTCCGTGTTGACGACATAGGTGGAGGGATTATGTTTTAGAACTGCACCTTAACTGATGTAAAACTATGATAAATATTTAGCACATGTACTATCTCACCAAACCAAGCCAGAATTAGAAAAATATAAAAACCTGACATATGAATTTTGAGCCCACTTGATTACATTACACTTAATATCTTCATCATTTGACCACACTTGACTCCACAATGTAACTTTTTCCTATTGGAGGGCACATTGGTCTGTCTTATTGAAAAAAGTAAAGGAAAAAAAAAAAAATCACAGGGGTAAAATGGGGGTTAAAAAAAACATGACGAATTTCTACAGAAACTCTAATAATCTGAGGTGAGAGAATTTTTATTTTTGATTTTATTTGTAAATGATGGGTGACCTCATCTGTGTCAATGAAAAAAACTAATCTTTATCAGTCTTTATAAAAATACAGAGCACTATCATTCTGACACCAGGCAATAAGTCTAATGCATACTGTGGAATATTTCAGGTGAAGTAAAAACATCACCATGAAGACATTTTTGAACCCTATAAGTATGACTCAAAGTCTGATTTAATGATTTATTTAAATAACTTGTTTCTGTGTAGACTCTGCACACCTGACAGGGCGACAGGTGCGTTGGAGGACAGGCACTTAACTGAAAGACTTTAAGAAGACTTCCACACACTGTCTCACTCTTGGTTTGCTTTTATTCGTACACCGTTACAGTCCCTCTGGCTTTCCTCAGGTATGAGGACAGCCCCTTCTGCTCCGTTACATAAGTTAAGGGACTTCCCCCTTAACCCTTTCAAGGACTGAGCACGTTATAGACCAGGGGTGTCAAACTCAAATTCACAGAAGGCCAAAATTCAAAACTGGAATTAAGATGACGGGCCAAACTAAATATTTATTGAAAAATTTCACAACAATATCATGTTTTTTCAGAAGAGGTGGATTAAATTTGAGTGAGGCCACAGGTAGCAGATGCTAATGAGTGTCAACAGAAGAGTTGAGGGTCAACGCCAACACATTTGCAAAGCATTCTGGGATTCGTAGTATTAGTGGTGCATGTTCTATACTGGTGCGACAGCCGGTGGGCCAGCTCTAATACGTATTTGATAGCGTCTCGCCCCAAATATAATTATATCGAGGGCCAAATTTGGCCCGTGAGCCTGAGTTTGACATGTCTGTTATAGACCATTATAGCTCGTCTAGACTTTTTTTTTTTTTCTTTTCTTTCTTTAGCCATAAAAACACGTTAAAGGAAGTATCAGCATGTACCTTTGCCTTTTTTCACACAACTTCCTGTATTTTACATATGCGCCCTTATTTTTCCTTTGATGCATCAATTAGACCCCAATGAAACTGCAATATTGTGCATAATGCACTTTGCACCAGTCTTTTGTGAGTTAAAACACATGGACAATGACTAGAAAAATATAAAGATTATTAACACACTAAAAAGGTAACAATTGTACTCCATAATTCTAACCTTTTTTTTTTTTTTTAATAACTGCAAGTAAATATAGAGTGGTAAACAAGGATAGGAGATAAGTGAAAACAAGACTTTTCAGACCACACATCAAGTCTATAAGTCAGACCAACACAATACTACTCAAACATGCATGAATCAATCAAAACATAACTTTGAGTGAGATAATGATGAGGAAAACATGGATCAAAGGTAGATTTTGCATAGTATTTTTTCTTTAAGCTCCATGAGACATCTCCAGTCTCCCCATGAGTCCTGGACAGCCCTGTGGGGCAGAGTGTGGAAGAGTAATGAGGATGACTCTGCTCCAGCTCAAATATTCAGTTTCTCATTAAAACATGCATTTCTTTAGGCAGCAGCAGAGAGACTCAAATCTGAAGTGAAGCTGGACCACTGGAGTCAGTCTGATCAGGAGCAAGCCACACATCTGCTCTGTGAGAGTGTCTGTCCTGGGTTTAGGTGATGTCGTTGAAATTTCTATATTTGAATGCATAATTGATACTTTGCAGTTAATGTCATCAACATTTCCTGAAGGTGTGATGCTAACTGTAGGCTCTGCTCTGTCTGAGTGTTTGTTAGACTTTAACTTTATTTAACACATTCTGGCCAGAAAGAGCTGGTTTTAGTTGGAACTAAAACAGGTGAGATGATTTTGCTCTGTTAAACAAGTCCCTCTAAAATAACGTTACAGTCACAAGTTAGCTGACATTAGACAGCAGTTTTTCAATTAGTCACACTCACCTTTTTGTTGAAAATCAAACTTATATTGATCACAGGCTCCTGAAAATGTGTTTTTTTAAATCAATTTATTTTATTTTATTTTATTTTTAATTTATTTAATTTTATTATTTTTATTTTTATTTTTATTTTTCTTGAGTTTTCAGATGATCTTAAAACTTATGTTTACATTGTGTCACCATGGTAACTGCTCAACATTCCATCATACAAATAAATACATGCAGAACACCCCCAGCATGATGTCACTGCAAAGTATCAATGCTAATGACAATATTTAGACAGAAAGCTTCCATCTGCACGATACCCCTGTGAGTGTGCAAGTCATTTCAAACTTGTCCTAAATAATGCATTTACCTTGGGGTGGGCTTGGCGTAGGCCTGTCACGATAATTACTATCGACTTATTGTTCAATATATAAAAGCAGGAACTAGTGACCAGCTAGACCAGCTTCTAGACCGTTTTGTTTTTTTTGTTTTTTTTACAGTCTTGGTTTCTCCTTGGGCTTGAGTACATTTGGACTCGGTCTGACTCGATATCTGACATTCGACGAGTGACATCACATTACACTACAGTACAAACTTGTACCGGGACAGATGGGGCTTCTCTCTGAAGCCTGTGCCCTGTGTGTCCCTTTGTTACAGTGCAGGTTAGACTTACATTTTTAAAAACACCCTACCTGTCCACATCCCTCTTTTCTTTCTCTCTAGCGCACATAGGCTCCCTCCTCATAATGCACTGATTAGACCAAGACCAAACTCGGAGCAAAAACTAATCTAAACTTATGTTACAGTGTCTGCACAGAGGACCGCCACATGTGGCCTGAAGTCTCATAAAAGTGCACAAATCCACAGTATTTGTCATGGTGTATTTTTGGTGTAGTAAATGTGCAGAGGTTGGTAATGTCACTGCATATCCAGTAAGATCAGGTAACTTCAGTAACTTTATGAATGTGAAAATTTGCTATAACACATGCTTACTACTTTGTTTGAAGCACCTTTCTGTGTGGAAGTGGAAGTTGGCATAAAACAGGGGTTCTCAACCTGTGGATGAGGGTCCAAAATCGGCCTTGTCTTGGTCTCCATCTTCACAAGTCTCGGTCTTGTCTCGGTCTCCACCCTCACAGGTCTCAGCCTTGTCTTGGTCTTGACCCTCACAAGTCTCAGTCTTGACCCTCACAGGTCTTGGTCTTGTCTCAGTCTCCACCCTCACAGGTCTCAGCCTTGTCTTGGTCTTGACCCTCACAAGTCTCAGTCTTGACCCTCACAGGTCTTGGTCTTGTCTCAGTCTCCACCCTCACAGGTCTCAGCCTTGTCTTGGTCTCCACCCTCACAGGTCTCGATCTTGTCTCGATTTTGTCTCGATCTTGTCTCGATCTTGTCTCGATCTTGACCCTCACAGATCTCTGTCTTGTCTCGGTCTTGACCCTCACAGGTCTCAGTCTCCACCCTCACAGGTCTCGGTCTTGCCTCGGTCTCCACCCTCACAGGTCTCAGTCTTGTCTCGGTCTCCACCTTCACAGATCTCGCTTTGTCTCGGTTTCCACCCTCACAGGTCTCGGTCTTGTTTTGGTCACAACCCTCACAGGTATCGGTCTTGTCTCAGTCTCCACTCTCACAGGTCTTGGTCTTGGTCTTGTCTCAGTCTCGGGACCCTGTGGTGTCAGACAGGTCGTGGTCTCGACTACAACACTAACTCAGGCAATATACTTTGGGGTTTAGTAATTATTGTGTATATGTGCATGCATTTCTTTGCATCTCCCTTTGGTAAGATTGTTGCCACTTTTATGTAATACAATAAGATCTGAGCTGTAGAGGGTAGAATAAATGCTGATTATTGGTTCATTCTGATATTTATTTGTTGCAGCTCATGCCTTTTAATGATGCAGTATATTTAAAAATGTGTTTACTGGGATTTTCATAGTTTGTGTAAATGCCATAAAGTAGTTTCAATGTTACCCTTTCAATATTATTTCAGTATTTCTCTGTAGTGGGTCAGAAAAAAGCTGACCCATCCAATACTAGTGAGCGGGGTCGCCTGTCCACAGACATGACGAGTAACTTGTGATATCTGCTTGTCAATTTGGAGATGTGAGTTTAAACCCATACTGTTGGAAACAAAATATCATCTCTATGGAGAGTAGCAGGCATCAGATCCATCATTGGAAAAGTTACACAGTGTAGCTTTAAGTTCGCCTCAATTTGAGCCGTGCACACAGTTTGAGACATCTTCACAGTGTACAAAAGATCAAACTGTTGTGAAGGCAATTTGAGGTAAACATAGACCTGTACCTCTCCAAAACACGGCCCAAAGAGTGCTATAAAACAGCCCACTCACACCTTCTCTCTCTCCATCTGTCTCCCCTCTCCTCCCCACACACACACCTTCACTTGCTCACTCCCTCTTCCTCCTCTCTCTCTTCATATGTCTCCCCTCTCATCCCCACACACACCTTCTCCCTTTCTCTGCATCTCTCTCTTCATTTCTCTCGCCTCTCCTCCACACACACACCTTGTCTCTCTCTCTCACTTCCTCCTCCTGTCTCTTTCTCTCTCCACACACACTTTCTCTGTCACTCCCTCCACTTCCTCTCTCCTTCTCTCTCCATCTTTCTCCGCTCTCATCCCAAAACACACCTCCTGTATCATTTCTTTGATTTCTGTTTGGTGTTTTTTGGACTACATTCTCTGCTCTATCATTACAGAGCAGCAGAGGTTTGTGCTACAAAGAACTATCTATCTATCCATCTCTCTTTCCATCTCTCTTTCCCCTCCTCGCTTATATGTTCTATCTCCCACCCTCTGTGTCTTTCCATTCTCACACCCCTGTTCTCTCTCTTACTTTCTCCCTCTCTCTTTTTCCCTCATTCCCCTTTCTCTCTGTATCTCTCTGTCCTGTCAACCACTTGTTTATCTATCATCCATCCATCTACTGTATCACTCTATTTCCCTCCTCCTTTCTCTTTCTCCATCTCCACTCCTCCCTACATACACCTTCTCTCTATCACTCCATCCTCCTCCTCTCTTTCTTTATCTCGCTCCATCTCTCTCCCCTCTCATCCCCACACACACCTTCACTCTCTCACTCCCTCCTTCCTCCTCTCTCTCTCTCTCTCTCCCCTCTCCTCCCCACACATGCCTTTTCTCTTTCACTCCCTCCTCTTCCTCTTCATCTTTCTCCCCTCTCATCACCACACACACCGTCACTCTCTCACTACCTCCTCCTCTCTCTCTCTCCCATCTCTCTCCCCTCTCATGACCACACACGCTTTCTCTCTCTCACTCTCCTCTCTCTCTCCATCTCTCTCCCGTTTAATGGCCCACACACACACATCTCTCTCTCTCACCTCTCCCTCTTCTCTCTCTCTTCTCCTCTCTCTCTCTCCATCTCTCTCCCATCTCATTCCCACACACACCTTCACTCTCTCCTTCCCTCCTCCCCTCTCTCTCTCTCTCTCTCCATCTCTCTCCCCTCTCATGACCACACACACTTCCTCTCTCTCACTCCCTCCTCCTCCTCTCTTCTCCTCTCTCTCCATCTCTCTCCTGTCTCATGACCACACACACTTTCTTTCTCTCTCTCACCCCTCCCTCCTCCTCTCTCTTCTCTCTCTCTCTCTCCATCTCTCTCCCCTCTCATCCCCACACACCTTCTCTCTTTCACTCCTTCCTCCTCCTCTCTCTTCTCTCTCTCCATCTCTCTCCCGTGTCCTCCCCATACACACCTCTTGTATCATCTGTTCAAACGGTGCATTTGATTTCTGTTTCGGCGCAGTTTGGACAGCTGATGTCAGGCTACACTCCCTGCTCTATCATTACGGAGCAGGAGAGGTTTGGGGTACAAAGATGGCTGCCTCCCGCCGCGCGCCGGGCCAAATGGAGATGTCTGAGGATCATTATATCTCCAGCAAACACACAGGACACAGCGGAGAGCGGAGGGCTACAAAGTGCCACGCAGAGCAGAGCCGTGGTTAGGAAAAGAGAGAGAAAATATCAACTTTTACTGCACCGGGTTCAAATGGCGCAGGTAATATTTGTTGTGTACACAGAGTTCTTCCAGTTCCTGGTTTAGCCCACATACTTGTGTTTTTGGAATGGGACTACAAAAATTGTGTGTCAAATTTTTACCTTAAAAGACCCACTGTGTAACTTTTCTGGGAGGGTTCACCACATAGACTATATAAAGAAGTTATTGCTTTGCCTAGACCCCGAGGTACGGGGTCTTGTTCACGAGTGAGGGAAGAATGGAGCGTGAGATTGACAGTGGGATCGGTGCAGCATCTGCAGTGATGAGGTCACTGTATTGGTCTGTCGTGGTAAAGAAGGAGCTGAGTTGAAAGGCGAAGCTCTCGATTTACTGCTCAGTCTACGTTCCTACTCTCACCTATGGTCATGAGCTCTGGGTAATGACCGAAAGGACAAGATCGCGGATACAAGTCGCTGAAATGAGGCTGAAATGTGGCTGGGTACTCCCTTAGAAATAGAGTGAAGAGCTCAGTTACATGGGAGGAGCTCGGAGTAGACCCACTGCTCCTACACATCGAGAGGAGCCAGCTGAGGTGACTTGGGCATCTGCTTGGGATGCCTCCTGGACGCCTCCGTCAGGAGGTGTTCTGGGCATGGAGGCCCCGGGGAAGACTCAAGACATGCTGGAGGGACTATGTCTCTCGGCTGGCCTGGGAACGCCTTGGGGTCCCACCAGAGGAGCTGGAGGACGTGTCTGGGGTGAGGGAAGTCTGGGAGTCCCTGCTTAGACTGCTGCCCCCATGACCCGGTCCTGGATAAGCGGAAGAAAATGGATGGATGAATGGATGGATGCACCACAGAATGTCAATAAATCTCCATGGAAACAAGCAGATGATGTCATCAATTTACTAGTCAGATCTTTGGAGAGGCAAGTCTACCTACACTAACAATGTGTGATTTTTCAAGGTATTTCTTAAGCATTTGATCTATCTGATGTTCTGCTGAGACAGAACACACTACGCACACACACGCACGCACGCACGCACGCACACACACACACACACACACACACACACACCACACACACACACAAATCCCTGGCTGTATACATACATATATATATATATATATATACATACATATATATATATATATATATATATATATATATATATATATATATATATATATATATATATATATATATATATATATATATATATATATATATATATATATATATATTATATATATATATATATATGATATATATATATATATATATGTATATAAATAATAATGCAGCTTTAATGATTGAATTATTGTATGTATGTATTCAACACTGGTGCTGTCTCTGGCACTTTGTCTGAAAATGAGGTTCTTAACATATAAACCAAGTGATTTTTAATTGAGCCAAATAATAATTTGAACTGTTTTAAACTTTTGAGTAAATCTCTTCTGACAGATAGTTCCCTCCTCTCTGCTCTCTCACTGATCCTGTCTCATTCTGTCTCATGTCCTTCCTTAACTGTGTTCCTCTGATACAAAGAAGACATTTGTGAATTATGAATCCAGCATTATTTATTGACGCGTTTGTCTCTGTGCAGCGCGTTAACATGATGAGAGGAGCCTAACAGCTTTGAGTTTGGTTCTGACCAGGGACTGTCCAATACGCTACAATCAGGCGAGTCTTATGATAAAACATGACAAAAGAAGTGTAAAATAAACATGAATGAATCCTTGGCTCCTCTTGTATTCTCTGTCATCTGTCATCTCCTCTCGAGTTCTTCTTCAAAAACAGTGTCTCTGTCACAGTCTTTGTGGCAAATAAATCATTCCAACACTTCTAATTTAAAGTGGCACCATGCAACTTTTCTGGATTGTCTCTATGGAGATGCCATTGCTTGGGCTACAGTAGCTCAGTGGTTTGAGCACTTGTCCACTAAAGGTCAGAGGATTCATTCTAGCTCTGATCAACTTCTGTTGTTGTGTCCTAGGGCAAGACACTTCACTCACTTTGCCTAGTGTGAAAGTGATGCATGAGTGAGTGTTGGTGGTGGTCAGAGGGGCCAGTGGTGATTTCTCGCTTACGACAGTTTACCCCAGTCTACTAATGTCTCCAACAGTTGCATTAAAATGTATTGTGTAGTTTATTCCGTTACATGGCCCAGTCAGAGTACTCTATTCGGAATAGTCTGAATACTTTTACACCAAGTTATATTATCACACATTACTCACACATGCACTCACTGTAAGAGCTGTGTTTTCTGTATTCCCACTAATGCTGTGTAGTTCAAAGTCAAAATCACATGATGAAGTATTGCCATGTATTCCTTTTAATTTAGGAAAGTAAGTGTACTCTGAATACCACCAAATGAATGAGTAACTGTCCCAGAATACAGTTACTCAAAATAAGTACAGACATATTTTCAGTACATGTATTCAACTACTTCCCAACACTGCATGTGTGTATGGCATTGTTTCTTATCAGTGATTATTTAAACTATGCACCTAAATAAGCCCTCCTCCATCCTCAGCCCTCCCTCCCTCTCTCTCCCCCTCTCTTCTCTTCCTCTCTGTTTCAGGTGTGATATCTGCTCTGTTCTGATGCATTAGTTCAGGGTGTTTTGTGTCTGCAGCCGCCGATAAGCCTCATCACATTTGTAACTTTTTTTTCCACATTTTTTAAATCGGACACAGAAATGGACAGAAACACGGACAGAGACACGGCTGGTTTATCCAGGTTCTTTGTAAAGAGTTTGTCTCTGTGCTCTGTTAGCACAGCTATAATGATGTCTGCTCCCTCACAGATATTACAAGTATTTTTGTTGAAGTTTGGCACAAATCGACAGCCTCCTTGTGTGTCTGGGTTTTTGGGTACAGATTTGTTATACCATTCCACACGGAGAAGCCTGATCTGGCCCAGAAATCAAACTCAGGACCTTCTTGCTCTGAGCCACTTTGTCTCCTCACTCACACCAACTTGTATTTCCCAGCAGGCTTTTATTAAAGGACCTGTGCCTGATTGTCTGGTAATCAGGAAGTACACATCAGCATGCTAGTTGTTGTTAACTTCACCATCATGGAAACCGTCACTAGAAACAAAGGATGAAATGAAGTAGTTATGTTTTACTATGTTTTCAAGACAGTAAGGATCAGATACAGAGCCTTTCAAGACAAACCAAGTCCAACATAGTGTAAATAGCCTTAAAGGTGCAATATGTAACATTTCAGGTGGAGGGTCAGCCACCTGCTTCTCTCTATGGAGATGTTAGTTATTGCATTGCCTAAAATGTTCCACAGAATAGCAACCAAACTCCATTAATCATTAATAATTAATCAAACATGAATCTCCATAGAGACAAGGTGATGTAGCCAGGCCAATTTACAGGTGACCTGCTGGGAAAAAAATTTAAATAAAATAATAATACAATATACACAGGTTCAATACTATATTGTGAAGGACTCCACACAATGCAATATGTCCCTGGAAGCAAGCAGCTTAAAAATAAGAAATTACCAATTTAAAGTGGGTGTAAACAACTAAACTCCATCCAAAGCCACATTTCAAAAAGAGCTGCTAAATTGGGCAGTATCTGGAGGACTACAAGAGAGGGTGAGGGGGGTAGGAAGAGTGTGATCTGGATGAGTAAAGGGGAGAGTCAGGGGGGAGGAGGGGCAGGGACTGGGGGTATAAGGCATAGAATGATTCGTCTAGCAGGTCTCCACACTTCAAACTCGGCCCTGCAGCCAGGTGTTTGTAGTAAAAAAATCCCTGGCTGTAATCAGGGCAGTCCTGTGTGAAGTCACCAAGCACTTAAAATAGTGGCCTCTCAAAGCACACACCCATTTTTATACATCTTTACCAGAAATCTGCAAATGTACCTAGTTTGAACAAAAAATGCAAAAAGAAGGACTAGGAAAAGCCAGTGTGCACAGTTTAGTAGTGAAAATAGCTGATCTAGTGTTTAGTTCCAAATGGGGCTTAAAACAATAGCTTCCAACAAGACATGATTTGTAGTAAAGACAATTTGAACTCTTATGTTAAGTGGAATTACATAAAGAAGCACCTTACATAAAATGTAATTACATAAACTATAGGAATAAGTTGGAGACGTCTGCGTTAGAGGTAAGATCTTAAGCCCGAGCCCAACCCGAAATCCGGGTTGGGTCGTGCCTAAAATGTCAATTATTGCTTCGGGTCGGGTCGGGCCGGGCTTCTCTCTCGCTGACTTTTTTAAAAATAAATATATGTTTATAAAAATGTATACTAAAACGATGTGTGGATACTAAACTAAGGAATACTTGTTTTAAAATAAATAATTTGGATAAAACAGAGAAGGCGCTGTAATGTAATTGCTATTTAACTACTAAGCAGGAGCGGCAGAGCCAGAGCTGCTCTGCGCACGTGAACGCCGCCCTCTTAACAATCTTCCCCTCCGCAAGTCTGCATCTATTTTGACCTGGTATCCCCAATATGGAGGAGCAAGAAGTTAAGGACAAACTAAAGACAGGAGAACTGAAAAGACAAACACGCACCGGTAAGAGTGAGGTGTGGAAAAGCTTCAAGTTGATTGTTGAAAATGCTACAGAAACTTGCGTTGGCTTCGCTGAATGTGTCAATGTGGCGCTTTGCTTTCATACGAGAGCAAAAAGACTGGCACCTCGACGCTGAGCAGCATTTAAACAGCTGTACTGGCAAAATTGATGATCGTCAAACATCTATATTATCATTTGTTTAAAAAAAACGCCCCTCTTCGCGCTAAGCAGGCCATCACAGACAAGTGCGTGGATAGTTATCATAAATCACCCCTCCTCCCCCCTCCTCCTCACAAATAAAATATGAAATTTCAGGTTTGCTTCGAGCTCGGACCTGCAAATCAAGTTAATTGGTCAGGCTCGGGCCGGGTCCGGCTTTAATACCCGCGGGCCGGGTCGGGTCGGGCTGGATTTTTTAGGCCCAATCTTACCTCTTGTCTGCGTGTATGTTTTGTCAGTCTCATTCAAATCCTTTACTCGGTTTTCAACAAAACAAAATTGGAGACAAATCTTTCTGTTCCGTTCCATAAATGCTCCTGAATCCAAATCGCTCCATCGAGTTGTGTTTCCCCAAAACAAATAGTTTAACTGTTGGAATGATGTTTGGCTCGGCTCGGGTCAATAAACCAGCCGTCTGCTCCTCTAACAGTGCTGTTTCACTGAGAGGGAGAGGGGAGTCTAGAGTAATGTAAAAGTCATTCTGCTCTGTGTGTGAGGAGAGCAGGGCCAGGTTATTAAAGTGAACAGAGAACAGGAAGTGTCTCAGGCCAGTCCTGGAGGAGAGAGGAGCTCAGGGACTTTCAATAACAACACCAAGTCTGAGCACACTCCAGAGACGTCGCACTGTTTAAAGTTTCATTCAGAGGTCCTATTGCTGGGTTTCAGATGATATCATTATATTCTATAGACCAGTACTATTTAACACAGATGAGGCCAGCTAAAATTAAAAAAAAAATTGTTTGAACAACAGTAAGTTCTTGGGTTCAGCTGATAGAAATGGTCAAATTTAACATTTGTGAATTCGCCTTTCGGATACTTCAACAAAAAGTCCAATGTAATCAATAGGGAATTTGAGATTATGCAGATGACATCAAAATAACCACCAACAATGGCAACATCATTTGTGGTTTTCAGATCCTAAAATGTGATGATGCCATACTCCCAGATGGGAATGAGAAGAGCCAGATTTGCCGATTGATTACACTGTATTTTGTCATGAAATATCCAAAATGCAAATGCACAAATGTTGTTGTGCATGATTGTATGTATATTTCAACAATATTCATGTTAGCTGCCCTCATCTGGATTAAATATTATTGGCCAGTAGAATATAGTGTGTTTCAGGTGACATCAGTGAGTGTCAATGGTGAGTAATGACGTTTTGTTCTGTAAAAGCTCAAAACACAACTAAATTAGAAAGAGCTGCTACAGTTTAACAAGAAAATCAAGTCAACAGTAGTAGCAAAACCAGTTAACCGTTAGCTAAACAACAGAACACTGCAGAAAACACGCACATTTATCACTGATACAGACTTTGGGATCAGACACAGTTGAACTGAACCTTTCTCTCCTAAAATGAGATGTTTTTGAGTCCGTGTGTTGAGGATATAAATTGTTCTGGGGTGAGTTGAAGTGTTTTTTATCTCCCCCTATCGTTGCCTAACAAGCTGGCTAAGCTCTGCATAGTCAAAGCAACAACAGGAACTGCTTTCAGTCTAATTTTGCAGTATACAACTAGTTTGAGCTAAGAAAAAAAAAAAAAAAGAGAAAAAAAAGCTCCATGGAAGAAAAACATGTGTCTGTTGTGCTGAGTATAGTTCTGCCGCTTACTGCCACTCAGGGGAAATGTTGAGGGGTGAGGTGGATGGTGCGAGAGCTTCAGTCTGAAGTTCAGGAGCTCAAGAAGGAGAGACTGCAAAATTGCATGATTCAGAATCAGATGAGAGTAGCAGCACTAGCAGTGAGGACAGTTTTGGAAGTTACTGATCAAACTGTGAAAAACTTAATGTTGAAGCACAAGATTCCACTTTGCGTGTCTAAGGTCTTGGTGGTCAGCTGAATACAGGAAAAGACTCTGGTCAAGGGTAAGGCGTGAGGAGTCCAAGTAGTACTTTTCAGAGTGCGTGTGACTGCCTTGGGTTCGGCTCCTCGTCTGTTGGAGATTGCCAAAGGGAGACAGGTCAAGAGATGTGGGGGGGTCTGAGTGGGTGAGGCAACAAGAACAACAGAGCAAGTGGGTCCAAACTGTGACTAGTTCCGAGCTGTAAGTGGGGTGTGTGCACATGTCCTGGGTTCAGGAGTCGAAGTAGTACTTTTCTTGTCATTCCCAAATTTGCAGCAGTATACACTTTTCAGGGTGTGTGCACATGCCCCAATTTGCAATTTCGTAATAAAGCTAGTCATTAGCTTGACTATATGTTCGTTATTTTACTTGCCAGAAACAGTTAAAAATATTATCTGTCAGTTGAAACCCAGCAGATAACATTTATAAACAACAGTGTCATCTGGTGAAGTTTTCTGTTCATTTGTAAAGTGTTTAACATGTTGTCAGTGACATCCCCCAGCATCTCCCTGTCCACTGCCTGATTTTAAGGATTTATTGATTTTAGTGTAGCACAGCAACAGCCTTATATAGATTGTATTAGAGCGGAAATGGTAATTATTACTTCCCGAGACCAGAACTAGCCGGGTGCCGTTGTGAACACAGCCAATTCAGAGCAAGCTAACAGAGTTCTATTGAGTCACAGTGCGGGTGTTCTAAATGTATATCTATAGTGGAATATTCAGCAGTTACTATAGTGACACACTGCAACCATTAGCAAACACTATCAAAAAAAGTTTTAAAACTCGAGAAAAGATTTGTAGCAGGTGTTGTCGTTGCACCGTTGGCTTTTTTGTAGATAAAAATCAGGCCCAGTTACATGGTACGTTGTTCCTTGCATCACTTTAACACGTTTACATGTTTGCTGTTTTCCCATGTGCTAGAACACGCTCCCACTCTACGCCCATGATATCAGTGCTCTTTCAAACCCTTTGTGTAAACGAGAGAAAGAGCAGCGCTTAGAGCCATGTTCTGAACTGGGTTGACATGAATAAGGCATGTCTTTATAAGTATGTGTGTATAAGTATGTGTGTATAAGCATGTGTGTATAAGCATGTGTGTATAAGCATGCATATTTAAATAAACCCATGTTAAATGAATGTATGTTAAGTCAGTGGTGGTGTGTTTGTGGGACACTTAGCGATGGGAAAGTACAGTGACATAGGACAGACAGGGCTCAAGGGGAAAGTGTGCACAATGATGCATTATTCAGAGTTTTAAATCTACTTTTGTACACCTCATGGGTATTTTTGCATCTTAAACGCCACGTACCAGATCTTTTCTATGTATTTGAGCCAAATGTGTCTTGCTCCAATACAGATCCATTGTATAAGAAGCTCTTGAGGTTAAAAGAAGTCCGCTGTGTGCTGTCTCTATCTAATTAAAAAGTGTTTTATTGCTAGTTGTTGTTAGCTTTACTGTGATAGCAAACCCGGCTAAGGTCTCTGAGAGTTGTAAAAAGTGCTTATAAATTCATCGCTGTGAATAATTAGAATGCTCTGAATGCATAAAGTAAGTGAGGAATAACTTTGGACCACTGCAAACCATTTAAAATGAACTAGTTCTGTGTTTCATGTTTTTAAGGCAGTAAAAATCAGGTATATTGCCTTTAAAATGCACATAAAATGCATCACTGGCCTTTAAACATGCTCTTGAGAACATCTGCTTGAGCTTTTCATGTTTTAGAACTTAAAATAAAGCATATGTTTCGAAAAGCTACATTTTTTGCATCACTTGCCATCCCCTAACCTGGATTTCCTATTGACACACAATCTACAGACAGCAGTGGGAAAGAACCATAAAAAGCAAACCAATTAAACAACTTGACTAGCATGCTAATATAAACATGCAGTTGTAATGAGTTTGGCAATGGTTTATTAACTGAAAAAAAAAAAAAAAACATAAAATAAATAAATAAAAAATGTGTGAGAGACCTTCAGATTTCTACCTGTTATGTAACAATCCAGGAAAAATGTAAAGAGTGTGATTTCTGAAGCTCCGAGCAAGACTGTGATGCAAACAGGATAAACTATACAAGTGTGAATGAAGCTAAAAATAAAAAAGGTATATTTTTGGAAACAGTAACTTGTATAATAGAATTAAAAGCTTGATGTGCATTGTGTAACTTTCTGGTGGAGATCTCCATGGAGACAAGCGTGGGGTGAAACACTAACTAAGGAAAGTTGCATAGTGCACATCAAAGGAAAGCATGTCAAATGAAAATAGCCCTGAGCCGTTTGTGAACGTACAAAACACTACCTAGGTTTTCCCCTCCTCTTTCTTCCTCCACCGTTCCTCTCCTCCTCTCCCTCTCATTCCTTCTTTTCTCGTGTGCATGTGGCGTCCTGCCCCCACCCTTTCACCCCTCTCTCTCTCTTCTTTCTCCCTCTCTCCTTTCCTGTTTGTTAAAGTGATGCCTGCATCTCCCTCTCTTTCTCCTTCTCCTCACATCCTCTCTTCCTTCCTTCCTTCCTTCTTTCCTTATATGCATGTGCCCATGTGCCCCCCTCCCTTTCTCCTCTCCTCCCCCTCTCCTCCTTTTTGTCGTGCGGCGTCCTGTCTCCCACTTTCTCCTCTCCCTGTCTCCTCTTTCCTTGTGTTTTACATCCTCTCATCCCCCTCTCTTTCTCACCCCTCCTCCGCTGTTCCTTGTGTGCATGTGGTCTCCTGTCTTGACTAAAGCCAGTGTGACAGGCCAGTCCCTGCAGATTCTGATCAAATCCACCATAATGCACTGGGCAGCAGCAACAGCCGAACGGGAGGATGAGGAAGAAGAGGAGGACAGAGGGGCAGAACACACCACAGATCAGCGCTTTGCGAGTCCCATCTCCCTCTCCTCTGTCTCAAATACCTTGGGATATTTCACAGGGATACACATGCACATATACAATAACATATACAGACATTATTGTACCTTAAAGTGGTAAATCTTTGGAGCTTTGGAGACTGCATTTCAGAAAGCTGTTAAAACTTCTCTACCTGATTTTTACTGTCTTAAAAACGTGAAAAACAGACCTAGTTTATATTAAAGGATTTACAGAGGTCCAGAGTTATTCCTCACTTACCTTATGCATTTTGAACATCCCAATTATTCACCACAATGAGTTTATAAGCACCTTTCACAACTTTCACAGACCAGAGGAGAGTTTTGCAATCACAATACAGCTAACAACAACTAGCGTGCAAATGTGAGCTTCCTGATTATCCGACAATAAAATACCTTCTAAATAGATGCAGACTGCACTATACTTACTCAGGTTCATATTTGAGATGGGTGAAGTGTCTTGCTAAAACACAAAATTACAGTGTGCTGGAAGCTACTGGAATTAAACCAGCACCTTCCACCCTCAGTGATATCCCTTGTGTAATAATATATTTATTTATTGATATATGAAAGAAACATTTGACCCGAGGTGGATTGAGGGTCTTGCTTAAGGAGATGGTGCTTAGTAAGATTGCGATTAAACCGAGAGCCTTTTGTTCAGTGAGAAAATGTTTATAGCAACTGCCGTATAGTCACAGATTGTTTTGGACATGTGGAGAAAGAATAATGATTACAAGGATGCCAGTAGACACAGTAGGCCTGGAGACCAAAGAGGAGATTTAAGGATGAAGTGAAATAGGACATTGTGTTAGTTGATGTGAGAGCAGAGGATGCAGAGGAGAGGGTCAGGGGAGCAGAGGATGCAGAGGAGACATCAAATGAAGTAGAGGAAGCAGAGGAGATGGTCAGATAAATAGTTCTGCCTGTTTTAAATTCGTCCCATATTTCTTTTTCAGTTGTTATGTTTCATTGGAAGTGTCAGGAGAAGCTGTGATCAAAGATGCACAGAACTAAATTTACTTGCGCTGGAATTACACATGTCAGAGCGCGTTTAAATGCTTTCAAATCAACACAGCGCGATTAGCCACACTGTGTCAGGACACCATTCATAACGCACAAATCAGCAAAACAGCTCCCAGCACCCCCTAGGAGTCTAGGATTTTTTTTAAAGATATATTTGGAGACCTTAAACATTGGTATTTCATGTGTAATAACTTTAACTAATGGGAAAGTCTATGGACTATTGAGTGTTGACGTGTAATCTATTTATATTGCCATGTTACCTTTTATTCATCGAAAATAATGCATTAACATGTTTAATTAGTAAAAGCTAAAAGTAAAATCTGTTAACTGGACAAAAAGTTGTAGAGTAAACCCGTTTCACTGCTCATCCAAGTCGCTTCTTCAGATCACTGGAGAACACTGCCTTATATCTATCTGAAGGGGAAGCTAACTATACTGAAACTATAAACAGCTATTGTCTCCAGTGTGTAGTGTGTCTGAGTCATTTATACATACTCATTGAGATCTTAATAGGTGCTTTCACACCTTTTGACATCCTGAATGGCTCCATTGTTTTCTTTGTTTCCTTTGTTTGCTTTGGGTCTGCGGATGGAGTTATATATGTATGAAAGATGATATCTAAGGCCCCCATACCTGTTCAATGGGGTATTGTAAACAATAACTGTAAAAAATAGCTGTTTCAGTTTTGGGTCTCTCCTCCCTTTGCTCTTCGTGCTAAGGCACGTCCCCTTCAGAGTGACATTACAGCACAATCAGTGTGCATCTCGCTAATGAAACACATCACGTTTGTCAAGTTGTAATGTATTGTTTTGTATCATGCATTTGGATATATATATGAAAAATTGCTGTGCAGGAACATGGGTGACGTAGGCTTGTGGGCGGAGTCTTGGACAGAATCATACTGCTAACTGTAAGGAGGGTTTGAATAGGGCCGGGGAGAGATTGCTTACATTACTCAAACATGCATGGATGATATCTAAAACCTCTTCAGGGATTTTTTAATGAGGTAACAATGTTATAACATGGTAGAAATCTAAAAAAAAAAGTTATTTAATTTAAACTCTGAGTCCCAGACCAGAGACCAGACCCTGTTTCCTCTGTGTGAATGTAAATAGAGTGTTTGTGTCTGGGGAAGAGGCTGTGACAGATTTACACCTCAGCTCCTCTCAGTCTGCAGCTGGACTATTAGGATTCACGACAGGACCCAGAGACCAGTCCAGACCAGAGACCAGACTAAAGACCAGACCAGAGACCAGACCAGAGACCAGACCAAACACCAGACACCAGATCAGAGACCAGACCAGAGACCAGACCAGAGACCAAACCAAAGACCAGACCAGACACCAGAACAGACACCAGAACAGACACCAGACCAGACACCAGAACCAGACACCAGACCAGACACCAGACCAGACACCAGACCAGACCAGAGGCCAGACCAGAGTCCAGAGGCCAAATCAGAGGCCAGACCAGAGACCAGAGACCAGACCAGAGACCAGACCAGAGACCAAATCAAAGACCAGATCAAAGACCAGATCAAAGACCAGACCAGAGTCCAGACCAGAGTCCAGACCAGAGGCCAGACCAGAGGCCAGTTTTAGCTTTTTAATTCCATGGAATCACGCAGGTGACGTGCCACCTCCAGAAAGTAACTTGCTCTGCTTTTAAGATGGGAATAAACACCTAAATTCTGTCCAACCACATTTCATTTTATATATAAATAGTATTAAGTTTAACATGTCTTCACACCAAACTCTGATTATGTCTGTGAGGTGCTTTAATGAACATTTAAAGCCACGAAATTTCAACCCAACTTTTAAACTGACTGGATGTGAGAGCACATTGTACTTGACAGTTTTGCTTGTTTGCCCTGCAAATATCAACCAGAAAGAAACAGGTTGCTGATTGTTCTCTGGAGAATCGTGTATATTTTATAATGTTTAAATGGACCACAGGCTTAGACTGTGCATGTGAGTCTTGTGATTGAATTGTGTATTTAACTTGCTATTTGGGTGATGCACAACAGCGATTTCAATTATTAAATATTCATACAAGTCCCACTATGCAGCGAGAAACTTGCCCTTAAACCCTTTAACCAATCGCTCGCTCGTTTATTGCTTTCTCTGCCTGCTCCTCTCAATGGAAACTGTTTATCGTGTTGTTTGCTCTCAATTCTGTCGACTCACTCAAACGCTTTGTAACAGACTCCTATGCTAATGCTAGCGACAGGAAAGAGGCGGGAATGGAGCAGACGCCAGGTTCACAAAAGGCAAATCTGGCAAAGCCTGCGCCCAAACGTATTTATGTAAACATTCATCTTAGCTAAAGTGCTGATAGATTGGCTTTACAAATAGTAGAGCGGTAATGGGTTCGTTCTCAATGGATATCGCGGAGGGAGTGTAATTAACTTGTACACGTGTGGATGTGGTGAAGCGTTCCTTATGAGAGTGCGGTGTAATCTCGCCCGGGCCAAACGGGGAGAGCTTACTTAGCATTTAAATGGGTTTGCTGCTCTGAACAGCTCCGTGCACAAATACATCTGTACACACTGTTCATTATGTGAGAGGAGGAGACACAGCGGAGCCGGACTGCCTGGTTAAACACGTATGAATTACAATAGAGAAGGTCAGCGCTGTAGAATTTTAAAGGGCTCATATTAGGCTATTTTCGATCTATGTTATAATGTTATTTCCGCAACAAAAACATACCCGGAGTTATGTTTTGTTTCATTCACACATTTAACACACAAATCCTGCATATTTAGGCTCTTGTCTCTAACGGAAAGACAAGGCATAGCATAATTTGAACACAAAGTAATACAAAGTGCTTTACAGAATAAGAAAGAGATTAAAATCGCAATACACCAAATCAAAACATAAAAAATCATTATAAAATTTACTTAAAGGAGAAGGGTGTAGAATAAAAAACTTTTCAATCATATGCACAGCTAAACAGAACCATTTTGAGCCTGGATTTAAACATTGTCAAAGTAGAGACCTGACTCACATCTTCAGGAAGACTGTTCCAGGTTCTAGCTGCATAAAACTGAAACTGATTCTCCATGTTTAGTCCTGACTCTGGGCACCAGCAGGAGGACGGTCCCTGAAGTCCTCAGAGTGTGAGATGGTTCATATGGCACTAACATGTCTGAGATGTACTTTGGTGTTGGTCCATGGAGAGACTTATTCACAAGCAGAGCTGCTTTAAAGTCTATTCTCTGAGCCACAGGAGCCAGTGCAGAGACCTGAGCACAGGACACATGTGTGAAGTACTTCCTGGTTCTAGTCAGGACCCGAGCAGCAGTGTTCTGGATGTACTGCAGCTGTCTTAGCGCTTGTTTTGAGAGGCCAGTGAGCAGGCTGTTAGTAGTAGTCTAATCTACTGGAGACAAATGCATGGATAAGTCTCACTAAGTCTGGTTTTAACAGTATACATTTGGTTTTGCAATGTTTTTAGATGGTAAAAAGCTGCAGATGTTATTGATTTGATGTGGCTTTTAAAGTTCAAGTCTGAGTCCATTATTACCTCTAGATTTCTTGCCTGATTTGAAGGTTTTAGAGAGAGACTGGAGGTGACTGCTGACACTTTCTCTGTTTCACTCTGTTTCACCTTGTGATGTCATGTAGTAGTACAGGAAATCCATACAGGAACAGACCATTTTGAACTTTGGAAATGTAGACAGATAATGCAGGAGCACTCTTACATGTGTGAATGAAACAAAACACAACTCAAGGTATGTTTTTTGATGAAATACTAGCACTCTAAAATGTGTAAATGCTCACAAAAATCAATTTTGCCTAATATAGGACAATTAAGTATTGTATTTAGTTATAATCTTAATCTTCGGACTAAGATATTTTTAGTCTAGTTTTAGTCAACAAAAATACTGACAAATTCAAATTAGTTTTAGCTGGACGGATTTTTTTGATCATAAATTGTATGTGCTTGCTTCTTGAGACATACACAGACATTTGCTTGTTTGCTGTTCATGGTCTTGTTTGGTAACCAGGCCAATGCCAGTCTGATATGTGCCGCACTCATGAGTTCTGCACATTTATCTATCTGGGGTGGCTCTTGCTGAAAGTAATTGGGACTTTCAAACGAATATTTGAATCTGATGGTAGAAGCGTCACAACAGCAGAGCAAACCAAGAACTCAAACTCCATCATGAGAGAAAAGCACACACATCTTGCCTCTTCACCATTGCCTCCATCCAGACCACAATGTTGCTCTGTGATTGGTCTGAACCACTGGTGGCTTGGGCCTCGTAAAAACAGCTGGAGCCTGACCAGATCGATTTTTGTATGTTTTTCTTTATTTTTTTTAACTCACAAATATCAACCAAATTCATCATGTTACTGGTTTGAGTCTTTGAGAAGGAAAAGTGGAACCTGGGTCTTTTTTTTTTTTTTTGGTTTTTTTGTTTGTTTTAACAAAAATCTGTGCTTTTGCAAAAAAAAAAAAAAAGTTTCAGTTAACAAAAATGTTCTTCATTCATAATTTTAGGAGGATTTATAGGATTACTGTTTATTTTGTTTTAGCAGCAAAAATATGACAACGAAATGGAAACAGCATTATTTTGTTGATGGAATTAATATTTAATGTCAGCGTGGTTCGCATTCCTGCCTCACAGCGAGATGGTCCAGGGTTCTATTCTCAGGTCGTTAGGTGTTTTTTCCTTAGTTAGTTTGCATGTTCTCCCTGTGTCGGGAATAGTGATAGTAATACTAAAATTCCAAACTTGATTCTAAAGAGAATAGACTTGATACGCGGTTTCTGACATCGATTTTCAACATAAATCATTATAATACTTTCTTTTATATTCCCGTGTGCCCTTATATCTGTGCAATCCCTCAGTTGCCCAGGTAGGTTCTATAGTGGTCCATATACATGTCTTATATTTGTTCTGATACAGCTCAAGATAATTCTAAAGCTATTCAGGAAAGGTTAGTTTCTGTCCAGTGAATGTGACGTTTTTAGTATCGATACCTGCTCAATTGACTATTTACTTTCAATACTAGTTTGAGAATCGATTAGTATCAGATTTTTTTTTTACTTTTTACAAACCTATTCTGAATGTTACCCCAGCAGTATTACAGGATGGGTTAAACGCAGAAAAAAAGTTAAAACAAAAGCTGAATGTAACCTCAAAAAACCTCCCATTGTTCCTTGTTTCTGGCCTCACTAACTCCAGGCCAAACCGCTATGTTACAACAGAACAATAAAAGCTGGCAGCCTGCGGACAGATTAAACTGTATTGCCCTGTTTCCAAGGCTCCTCCAACTTTCCCAAGATGCACTGGGGCCCAAGAAAAATGGCGTCTCGGAGTGGGACCCTGGATTCGCCGCGCTTTATTGGCTCTTTTGTCAAACTGCGAGGGCGAGACGAGACAGGAGAGGAGCGCAGTGTCCACTCACGGTTAGGCCAAATAATAGGGGAGAGGGACAGGATATGAGTGATGCTGTTTGAGACTGAGGGGACAAAGGGTGAGGCAAGTAGTTAAAGGTGTTCTACCTCATGTTTACTGTCTTAAAAAATGTGAAAACAGAACTAGCAGTGGTCCAAAGTTATTCCTCACTTACCTTATGCATTCTGAGCATCCTAATCATTCACCGCAATGAGTTTATAAGCACTTTTCACAACTTTTAGAGGTCAGAGCTGTGAGAGTAAAGCTAAAGACAAGTAGTATTCTAACGTGCACTTTCAGAAGATGCAGACAGTACACAGTGGACTTATTCTGACCTCAAGAGCTGCTTATACAATATATCTGTACTGGGGCATGACGCCATGTATTTTGCTCAAATACATGGGAGGAATGTCGTGTCTTTAATCATAATCTAGGAAGGAGAGAGGGGGAAGGTGTAGGGGAAAGGAGGCGAGAGGAGAGGAGGGAGAGAGGAGGAAGAGGAAGAAAAGGGAGAAGGGGGAGAGAGGAGGGGGGGGAGGAGGACAGAGAAAGGAAAGAGAGGAGAGGGATAAAGGAGGAGAGAGAAAGGAGGGGAAAGAAAGGTGGGAGAGGTATTTGTCCACTGATCCGAAGGTTAGCGGTTCGAATCCTGCTCTCGACATAAACATAATCGGTACCATTGTGTCCCTGGGCAAGACACTGAACCCACCTTTCCCCCAGTGTCTGCATACCCGGGTCTATGAATGAGTGTGTGAATGGATGAGTGGTTCCTTGATGTGCCTTGAAGGTGGAAAAGTGTTATATAAAAATGCGACCATTTACCATAAAGGAGGAGCGAGGGAGTATGGAGAGAAGGGAGAGAGGAGAGATTAAGAAAGGGAGAGAGAGGAGGAGTGAGAGAGAGGGAGAAGAGGGGAACACATTCAGGGACTCAGTAAAGTTTAGGAGACAGATCTAACGACCCTTGTGCTGCTCTGGGCCTTATGGATGTGATATGAAAGTTATTGTGCGATAGAACACAGCCTAATTGGACCCAGAATATCTTTAGAACAGAAAACGGGAAATAGTTTTTGAGCCAAAGCAACAAACAAACTTAAAGAATGTGGAGTTTTGTCACTAGCAGATGATGAACTGCTGGTGCATGGAGCAATAATGGAAGACAATTAAAGATTAGAGGCAGCCAAACACGATGCATTAGACAGTGATTAAATAGTACGACTTGTGTACAAAAAATAATATTACTAGAATAGAATAAGCAAAACGTATTGATCCAAGCTAAAGTTTGGAGAGTATAGCATTTGGTTTATGAACTAAATTAGTAATAAAATAAATGATTCAATCCTCCGACGGTATAAGAAATGCAAAAGTCTAATTCATGTAATATTGTCAACATAAAGCTTTTGCCAATAGTCGACTTACTCAGGGTGGGATTAGTCACAGTATGGAACTTTTTAGCCAAAAAAAAAATAGACTAAAAGATGTGTTTTACTTTTCTTCATTTTTGTTGCGTTTGTTGCTCTAAAAAACATGTGGTTCTGTGCTGTGAGTGGGCTTGCATCTCCACAAACCTGACTCTTGCCTGGCCTTGTTTCCATGCAAATGCTATCATTTTTGCTGTAATCTTCCACAGTATGACATATAACATATATACCTCCAGAAAGTTACATAGTGTACCTTTAAAGAATGCAATATAACTCATACACATCCTATCTGGAACTAAACCTGGAGTAGACCGGGACTAAACCAAGTCTACATCAGGATTAAACTGCTCAACCAGGACCAAACTAACACAAGTATGAACCATAGACTGTATATAAATGAACATTGCTAACCTGCTAGCCGCCACAAATATGGAAGCCGGCTCCAAATTGGCCCCTGTAACTTTTTTTTGCCTCAACAAGCTTCATTTTCCTAAAGCTGAACACTATGGGTGACGTCTCACACACTTAGTCCACTTCTTTATACAGTCTGTGCTATGAACACGGCCAAAGTGTGAGGAACTACCCACTTATGTTAAGTTTTTGTGAGTAAATTGTTGTTGCGGCAGAGCTGATAAGAAGAGCAAACAGTTTTGTTTGTTACATAAAGGACTGTGTGCACTGGACTGAAGTTTAATTGGGAGATCCATAACACACAGAGAATATGCATATTTTAAAGCAAAGTCGCTCCACTGTTTTCTGAGTTTGAGCTCCTCATTACACACCGTGGGGTGGACAGTACTGTATTATAGAATGTTAAGGTAATTTCTAGAGCTGAAAGATCAATCACAATCAAATCAAGATTTGTAATTTAAATCCATGTAATTAGCTAATCACTGCAATTTTTGAAGTACCATTATTTCCAATAGTGGAAGGAGTATTCAATTGTGCTACTTAAGTAAAAGTACAGATACTGGAGCCAAAAAAAAAAAAAAACTAAACTAAATGTATCAAATGAAAAGATCTACTGAAGTAAAAGTATTAAAGCACCCGTTTAAAAATGCACTTAAAAAGTAAAAGTATTTTGCACAGATTTTGAGATGTTATAAAGATTCACTTGTATTGATTTTGATAAAGATTAGTGCTGAGTTTTGTTCAACAACTTGAACTTGGTTTAAAAATAACCCTTCAACCTTTTCAGCAGCTCAAAAGATAACTTTAAAAATGCTTTTACTTTCCTGTTCAAAATGCAGTGGAGTAGAAAGTACAGATATCTGCCTCAAATTTAGTAAAGTAAAAGTAAAAAGTATCCGTATCCGTTAGCTACAGATACTTAAAAAGTATAATACTTAACTATCTTGCCTTTGTTATATTACACTACTGATCATTTCTTTTACACACAACCAAATAAAAGACATGTGTTTTTTGTCATGTTATTACTGTGAGCAGGCTTGCATCTCCACAAATCTGACTCCTGTTTGGCCTCCTGCTTGTTTCCATGGTAATGCTATCATTTTGGCTATAATCTTCCACAGTATGACTTAAAACATATGTATCGCCATGGAGAATGTTCTTAACTTTCTGTTTCCATGGCAACAGGCGCCGTCCCACCTCCAGGAAGTTACGTAGTGCACCTTTAAAGAATGCAATATAACTCACACATGTCTGATCAAAACTGAGACTAACTGCAACTAAACCTGGACTAAACCTGGACTAAACCAGGGCTAAACCAAGTCTACGTCAGGATTAACCTGCTCAACCAGGAACAAACCACAAAAAAAAAAAAAAACAGCACAATCTTATTCTGCATAAAAATGTCTAACCCTGTAGTTTAGATCTGTACAAACATGTTCTGAAATGTGATTCTTGTATCGTTTGTCTGTTCAGTTTTCAGTCTTTTTCTCAATTCTTCTGGACGTGTTTAAAATGTGGACAGAATTATTAAATCACAAATAACAAATCTAATCATAATCACAAAGCTTGTCTGGAAAATTGCAGTTTGATTTTTCCCCCAAATTGTTCTGTCCTGGTATTTTCGAATCATCTCAAAAAGTTGGTCATTTCATTCCTGAGATTTACCCCTGCAGCAGTGTCAGTGTGAATGTGTGGCTGGTTGGAAAGGTGTTGTGACCTTGAGCAAGAAATTTCGCCCAAATATTTGCTGTCTATCTGCACTGAACTATAGAGCCAAAGTTTAGACCTTAATCCAGTTACGCTATGTTGCACAAATGATATCTGATGGTAAGATAAGTACATTTATTTATTTTATTTATCTTATTTTATTGATTTATTATTATTATTATATTTTAATTTTTTTTTTGTCATTCTTTCCTTGCATAAAAACACCTTTGCCTCTTTTAAGTGCGGTCGTTATTTTTCAAGTGTATTTTCCCCTTGACCTGTCGAAAATCAACTCAAAGCAAGATCAATATTTAATTTTTATTTTACTGTAGTTTTTGGAGTCTTTTGAGAAAGGAAAGTAATGCTATAGTCTGGGATTTATAATGAAAATGAATCCACACTTTCAATACTTTATGAAGATTATGAAGTCTGGTCACTGGTAAATCTCCTCGAGTTTAGATAGGTGTGATTGAAAGGTGGATTAACCAATCAGGGACATGCACGGTCTCTCCACATCAAAACAAATATGGCTGCTTATGCGGAAAAAAGAAAGGACAAAAAAAATCACAGAAGTTAGAAAAACATTATGGATTTGTGCAGAATCAATGGGCGAAGCACTAAACTCTGTTTAAACTCTGTGAGAAAAGTTTGATTTTATTTGTAAATCATTGCAGACCTCCTTCGTTTCCCTGTTAAAAAAAAAAAAAAAAAGAGTGTATTATGAATGGAAATCATAAATAATTTATTTGTTTTTGATATTTTGTTTTAATAATGTCTCTGTATTTGCAATAACAGGTATTTTCACGTGTGTTTTAGAGTCTTTACAGACACTGTACAAATGAACAAGTCTGATTGGACAATCATGTTTGTGAGAGGGCAGTGACGTGTACTCCAGAAGAGCACCCAGAAGGATCAAGACTGAGTCACAGAGGACTGAACAGCTGCAAGGTCCAATCAGAGCCCAGCCACAAGCACCCACCACGGGGAACTGGGGGGGGGGGGGGGGGGGAGAGGGAGGGATGAGGAGAGAGGGAAAGAGAGAGAGAGATGAGGAGAGAGAAAGAGAGAGAGAGAGAGACAGAGACAGAGACAGAGGGGAAGATATAGAGAGAGGAGGGAGAGAGAAGGCAAGAGAGGCAGAGAGAGAGGGGGAGAGAGAGGGAGAGAAGCAGAGGGGTCTGATCACCCAAAAGGCCCTGAGTTCAGAATGAATCACTGAGGTCTGAGCAACTGTAAAGTCAGAAAGAGAGAGGGAGAGGGCAGAGGAGATGATGGGGTCTATGGGGAATACAGAGTTTTATTGCCGGCGAACCAGGAATTAAGGCTGATTAGCTGTTAGCATGATAGTTAGGCCCGAGCCGGAGACAACGTCCCGGCGAGGGGACTCATTAAAACCGCGTCCGAAACGGGGAAAATGGCAAAAATCAAGTGGTTAACACGCCCCGACATGCCAGTGAGTGGTGTCAAAAATTAGAACTCGCCAAGCTCTAAATGTCACCGAAGACCGCGAAAAAAAATAACGAAAGACGACTCGGTAGCGCCACCTCAAACTTTGATTTTCATGGGGCCTATGGGAGCCCGACTCGAAAAAAGTTGACGTAAAAATCTGAAACTCACATAAAAAATAGAACATGTCGGGACATGACAAAAATGATATTATGGCCCCGCCCTAAAATGTACAGGAAGTCGCCATATTGGATCAACCTCGGTGATGACAAAAGTGCACACCCTCACATTCAGGACATCTCCTCGCACAGTTTTTCATCACAAACACTTCAAATTTGGCCAAAACCCACTAAACCCATGTGAGATTAAAGATCATCAATTATATTTGAATATGACTTTGGGTGTGGTCATGGTGAATTTTATACAAAATCGCAATTTTTGGAATATTTCAATAAAATATTTCTCTTTCACACATTTTTTGTTGGGAAAACGCTAATACAGCGTTTTATGCACATTTGTGAGCTGAACACAATGATATGCAAATCATGGGTTTATCTTACAAAATGACTCTCTAGCGCCCTCTTCAATTTCATTTTCAAAATTCATAGAAGACAATCGATTTGTCGTGGACTGTGTGAAAAATTCACAGGGGCTTTATTTGTGATGGGGCACAATGTGAGAAAGTCACATGACTGTAGCTTTTATGGTTTAGGAGAAAAATAATGGGTCGAAAAAAAATTTCCATTATTATTATTATTATTTATTATTTTGGTGGCCGCTTCGAAGCCACTTTTGACCCCCTGAACATTAACGAAAACTCAATTTTATTGGACCCAAAATTCAAGGTTGGCGAAAAATTATTTTTTTGAAAGGTTGTTAGTAAAAATATTCAAAAATGACACGCTAGCGCCCCCTAACAACCTCCATTCATTTTTTGACAAAGTTTTTCATAGACATTTGAAATTTGGCACATCCATCCATCTTTTGATACTGATCAAAAAAGTTAATGAGAACATACCTCTATTTTCAACTATGTTACCGTGGTAACGTCATAAATGTGTCATTGAAATGAATGGGGTTCAGAGTACTGGACTTTGTTGTCGACTAAATAGATGCTCTGCACTAATCCAACTATGACCTGAAATTCAAGGATGGTGAAAAAGTTGGTATTTTGATGTATAAAAAAATTAATGTTGCAAAATGCCTCAGTAGCGCCACCTCAGATTTCAAAATACATTACGCCAATGACAGACCTTTTTCATCGTAGACAAATGAAATTTGGTACAAACATAGAACATGTCAAGACAAGTAAAAAATTATATTATGACCCCACCCTAAACCCTACAGGAAGTCGGCCATTGTGGGCGGAAGGCCATTTTTTTTAAAATTTAAACTCTCACGTTTGGATTTTTTGCGCTGTGGATTTTCATTCAAGAAACTTGAAAATTGGTAAAAAAAAGAACTACACCCATGTGGGATGAACATGGACTGTCTTGAATTTTTTTCAGTCATAAAATGTGGGCGTGGCCAGCATGCGAAAGAAAAATTGCATTTTTAAAAGTATTTAATTGCATGTAAACTCAAATATGCATTTGTCTATTTCCCGGCATTAATATACATTTTTACTCAAGATGATGTTGAGAACGCATAGATATACATTTTACACAGGTCAAATATTACATTGCTCCACAGCGCCCCCTGGAATTTTTTAATGGGACCCAACAAATTTTACTTTGTCAAAAACATTTGAAATTTGGCATGGACATCCCTATCCCCATCCTAAACAAAAAAGCCAAAAAGAAAACATACCTCTATTTGCAAGTGTGTTTACCATGGCAACGACCGACATTTCTCATTGAAATGCATGGGTTTTGGTTAACAGGGATGAAAAAAATTACTTTGTCATAGACCATTAAAATTTGGTACACGTATTCCACTTATCATACTGAACAAAAAAGCCAATGAAGACATACCTCTATTTCCAACCGTGCAGGCGTGAAAATGTCATAAATGCTCTCATTGGAATGAATGGAGTAGTCTTACTCAGTCGCTGTGTTTTGGTGGGAGGGGCGATGTAAGCGGGAACGAAAGGCGCGAACTCCGCGGTGGCGTGTGCCCCGTGGTCGCAAGGGTGGCGAGGGCCTTTATCACTGCTTGCAGTTTTAATTATTGTTAGTATTACTGGGTCAGCAAAAATTCCATGTGTGATAGTTGTGAAAAGCGTTTATGAAAATGGTTAATACACTTAGACAATAGCAAAAAGCTGCATGAACTAATTTAGTTTTTTTCTTTTTTTTTTTCCACATTTTAAGACAGTAAATTAAGTACAGTTGTTTCATTTAGGATAAAAGACAACTAATCATTATTTTAGCACTGAACTAGTCAAAAGATTGTCTATTGTACATTTAAACTTCTCAAAAACATTTTTAGCATATAAAGGTTAAATCATGGAGACTGACGTTTCTAAATAGAGAAATAGTATATTCATAATAATAATTATAATTATAATTGACAATTTTCTTTATTGATGCCACTGTATTTGTAATAAAAGGTATTCTCTCATGTGCTTTAAAGTCTGTACTATACAGACAACAATTCCGATAATCAAAATACAACTATGATACAGTCGACGAGTCAGGATTAGTTGATAAATTGTCATCTACTTCTGTAGCAGCATTTCCAGAATGTCCAGAACACTGCAGCTCATCTGCTGACAAAAATAAATAAATAAATAAATAAATAAAAAAAGAGATGAGAGTACATCACACCTGTGCGGTACAACCTGCACTGACTCCCTGTTTCATATTAGGTGCAATTCAAAATGTTGTTGATTGTGTTTAAATACTTGCACTCTGTGGTCCTCACTGTTTGAGGGAGGTACTGCAGCTCCATACTCCATCCAGAGCCCTGAGGTCAGCTGACAATGCCAGGCTCAAGACCAGAGGTGACAGAGCCTTTTCTGTGGCAGGATCAGCCTCCCTCTGCCTGTCAGATCCTCTCAGTCTCTAACACAGTTTCAGACTAGACTGAAAAACCCACCTCTTCTCCCTGGCATTTAATACTAGCTAGACAGTTGTTGTTTTCTTGTTCTTTTCCTATGTATTGTGTTATCTGTACATGTGTTTTTGTAGACTTTTATGTGAAGCATTTTGGTTGAATTGGATTGTTGCAGCCCAAATTACCTCCTACCTCTTACCTCTTATTTTTACTCCAGCTTGTATAAACCTGCAGTGTGAACTGTTTTTTTTTTATATTTTTTTTTTCTGTAGATGTGGGAACATTGCAACTCTGGTGTTTCAGGAATGATCTGCAGTGACATAAGGAAAAGTGCGAAAAGTATGTGGTGAGGCTTTGATCAGGCGAGAGCTTTGAAAATCAAGAGAACACAAGTCACAACAGCAGTGACAGCACAACACTCACACTCTATACATCCCTCCCTCTCTCTCTCCACCTCCTCCTCTCTCTATCTATCTCTCTCTACCTGCATTTTGGGCTACGGCACCTTACCTACACTACACAAGTCACAACAGCAGTGACACCCCCATATCACTGTTCTATACTCTATCTCTCTATATCTCTCTTTTTCTCTTTCCATCTCTCTCTGTCTCCACCTCCACTCTCTCGCTTTACTACTCTCACCAACCATGACACCCACCTATACTAGACAAGTCACAACAGCAGTGACACCACAGCCCCGCCTGCTCTATACTATTCTCTCTCTCTGTCTCTCTCTGTGTCTCTCTCTCTGTCTACCTTATCTCTCTCTCTCTGTGTCTATCTATCTCTCTGTCTCTCTCCTCCTATCTCTCTCTCCTCTAGCTCCTCCCCTCTCTCTCCACCTTCTCTCCTGCCTCTCTCTCTCTCTCTCTCTCTCTCTCTCTCCTCTCTCTCTCATCTCTTTATCTCTCCTCTCCACCTCCTCTTTCTTTCCACCTTCTCTCTCTCTCCACTTCCTGTCTCTCTCTCTCCTTTCTCTCTCTCTCTCCACCTCCTCTCTCTCTGTCCTTTATCTCTCTCTCACACCTTTATTTCTCTCTCTCCACCTCCTCTCTCTCTCTCTAGCATCACAGGAGTTCCTTGCTATAAAGCGCTATATAAAAATCTGACCCGTTACCACTCGCAACACATCTGATCACTGCTCTACACCTCCTCTCTCTATTTCTCTCTCTCTTCCCTTTCTTCCCTTCTTCACTCTCTCTACCCCTCTAACCAACCATGACACCCACCCATTTCTGCTCTCCACATATTCTCTCTATTTCTCTCTCCTCTCTATCTCCCCCTACTCTCTCCCACCTACAGTACAGAAGTCACAACATCAGTGACAGCACAACCCCACCTACCACTGCTCTACACCGCCTCTCTCTATCTTTCTCCCATCAATACCACCTACCACATCTCTCCTCTCTCTCTCTCCCTCTCTTTCTTCTCATTCTCTTCTATATCTAGCCCCCCCCCCCCCCCCCCTATCCCCCCCACCCACCCCACACACTCCACACCCACACTTTCCTCTCTCTCTGTCTATACCACTCCCCAGTCTCTTGTCTTACTTCTCTCACATATGTTTCGCTTGTCTCTCTTTCTCTCTCTCTCTCTATTCTCTCTGTCTCTTTCATCTCACTTCTATCTCTCCTCTCTCTTCTTTCTCCATACATAAAGACATATACAGGAGTTTCACATAAGGACTTCTTTAAAGTTTAATTACACACCAAAGCACCACATTTCAGTATACAGTATTTCTAGTCAGTTGTTTTATTATGTAAAAGCTTCTTCCGGATACTTTGAATTCCCCCATCAACCCAAAACATTCACTACAGGTCAAATCCTCCAGCTAAGGTAGTCCTGACCAAGACTAGCTCAAGATCTGGAGATGGGTCCCACTGGTTTAACCCAGCGACACTGAAGGATGGGTCAAATGCAGAGGACACAGGTTTTTCATGATGATAATGGACAGGTAGAAGCTCCATCTGATTGGTTAACTCCACACCGTTATTCCCACCTTCAGATTAGAGTTAAACATCACAATAAATGTTTCTGTGGAACACAACAAGAGTGTGTCATTCTGCCCAGGCGGCTGGATATGTGCTGTGTCACTGACTCTCTCTCACTTTCTCTCGCTTTTCCCTCCCTCTCTCTCTCTCTCTCTGTATCTCTGTTCATCTCTCTCTCCCTCTGCTCTCTCTGTTTTCTCTCAGTTGTATTTTAGCCCACTCTCTCACTCTTCTCTCCCTCTCGTCTTTCTTCTCTAACTCTCTCCCTCTCTCTGCTTTGTGTCTCTTCCCAGTTTCTCTCCTTCTCTCTCTCCTTTTTCCTCCCTCTTTCCTTTCGCCCCCCTGTCAGTTGTATTTTTGCCATCCCTCCTTCTCTACAACCCCCTCTCTCCCCCTCTCCTCTCTTCCCCTCTCCCTCTCCTCCTTCTCCCTATCACTCTTCTCTCTCTCCCTCTCTCCTCCCACCCCCTGTCCCTCCCCCTCTCTTCCTGTCAATTATATTTTAACCACTCCTGCTCTCCTTCACTCCGTCCCTCCCTCTCTCCTCAATACCGCTCTCTCGCTCTCTCCCTCTGTTCCTCTGCCTCTCTCTCTCCTGTCAGTTATATTTTACCCTCTCTCTCTCCCCTCCTACTCTCCTCACTTCTGCACTTTGTCATCCTGGTGGATTTATGAGCGCTTGTGTCTCGTCTCTCCTCTGGCCTCTCATTATGCCTCTAAATCTCTCCTCCTCTCCCATCCCTCTATCACACCCCTCTTCTCTCTATACCTCGCCTCAGTCTCCCACCCATCTATCCTCCCTTTCCTATTTCTCTTTTCCTCTCCTCCTTCCGCTCCTACCTTCTTTCTTCTATCACCCTCTTTCTCTCCCTCCTCTCTCTTCATCTCCTGCTACCTCCTTGTCCTCTCTTCACCTCCATCTTCACCCCCTCTCTCCCTCTCTCTCCCCTATATCCCTCCCTCTCCCCCTCCCTCCCTCCCTCCCTCCCTCCCTCCCTCCCCTCCCTCCCTCCCTCCCTCCCTCCCTCCCTCCCTCCTCTCTCCTCCCTTCTCTCTCCTCTCTTTTTCTCCTTTCTCCTCTTTCTTATCCATCTCCCTCTCTCACCTCTCTCCTCTTCTCTCACCTCCTCACTCCTCATCTCTGTCTCCCTCTCTTCTCTCTCGTTCCTTCCCCCTCCCCTCCCCCTCTCCTATCTCTCCCCCTTGCTTCTCTCTCTGTCTATCTCCTCCCTCATCTTACCCTCTCACTCCTCATCTGTCTCTTCCTTCCCTTCTCTCTCCTTCCCTTTCCCCTCTCTCTCCCTCTCTCTCCCTCTCACCTCTCTCCCCTTCTCTCTCGCCTCCTCACTCCTCATCTCCCCCTCCCACTCTCTCCTATCTTTCCATCCATCTCTATCCATCTCCCTCCTCTCTTCTCACACCATCCTTCATCCTCGCTCCCTCGCTCCCCTCTCTGCTGCTTTTAAGGCCGGTGGCACGCCTGCTTTCTCAAATTTATGAAACCTGTAAAGACACAAGAAATATTAGCCCAAAATGAAAAATAAAAATATATAAAATAAGTTTCAGACCTGCAAAACTCAACCTTTTAAACACCTGCAGAGATTGTGGGTTAGAATCCTGATCTCTCTGAGTGTGCGTGCATGTCCTGTGTTCCTGTGGTTATCCTGTCTCTCAGTAGGTTGTGGGTTAGACTCTGTGCCTCTCTATATAAAATGATGGCTTTCTTATAGACTTGAGCCTTGTCCATTGAACTCTCTTGACTCCACTTTCTCTGCTTATATTTCATCTTCTTGTCAGAGGCGGTCTGTCATCTGTCTTCTCCTGTCCCCTCCCGTTCCTAATTTCCCTCTCTCCCTCTCCTTTTCTTCATCCCTATGCCCCATCTCTCTCCCTCTTTCTCTCTCTCTTCCTTCCTCCAGCTATTCTCTTCCTCCTCCCATCGTCTCTCTCTCTTCCTCTCTCCTCTCTCTCCCCTCCTCCCTTTTTCTTCCTCCCTTCTCTCCTTTCTATTTCTCCTCCCTCTCTGTTCTCAACTCTATCTCTAACTCTTCTCTTTCTCCTCTTTCTCTATGTCTCCTGCTCCTCTTACTCCTCTCCTGTCTCCCTTCCTCTCTTGTCCTAAACCTCTCTTCTCTCGCACCTTCTCTCTTCCCTTTTCTCCTCTTTTACCCTCTCTCTCCTTCTCTCTCTCAATTTCTCTCTCTCTCTCTTCTCTCTCTCTAATAAATATCTCATCCTGTCCTCAGTGACTCTGTACCTCTACTGTTTCTCTCTCCCTCCCTCTGCTCATCTCTTTCTCCCTCCCTTTTCTCCTCTCTCTCTCGCTCTATCTCTTGTTTTTAATAAATGTCCCATCATGTCCTCAGTGACTCTGCTGCCTCTCTCGTCTCTCCCTCCCTTTGCCCATCCCTCTCTCTCCCTCCCCCCCTCCTCTCCCCTCTCCCTCTGTCTCTCTCTTTAATAAATGTCCCATCCTGTCCTCAGTGACTCTGTACCTCTGCTGTTTGTCTCTTCTCCTGTCTCTCAGATCTACGGCTGAACGATTCATGCTGTAAATCACGCACACACACACACACACCTGAATCCTCCTCTTCCTATCCTCTCTCCCCCTCTCTTTCACCTCTTTTACCCTATCTCACCTCCCTTTCCTCTCTCTCCCTTGCTTTACTTGTTTACCCAAAAGACAAGAGTTTGGAGACATGGAAAAGGAGAGTGGAAAGAAGAAGAGAGGAGAGAGAGAAAAGAGGGAGGGACAAAAAAGGAATGAGAGATAGGAGGAGGGAAAGAGGGGACAGAGGCATGATGAACTTTAAGCGGAGGTAGGGGCAGCAATGCTTCTCCTGGTGACTTAAATGTGCTGTCTTTTGTCTGCGTATGAGTGTCCAAAGTGTATTTAGAGTCATAAAGAGACATATCATCCCTCTATAAGAAGGCCTGTCACAAGAATTAAATTATATACTATATCGTTCAGTATATGAAAGGTAGAACAATTTTAGGCGGGTCAACATTTATCACGTGTGCAGTTTATTTTTTTTATTTTTTTTTTAAGATTTAAGCTGTAAAAGGTTGAATTTGCAGCTCATGACTTTAAACAATATTGTAGATTTAGAATACCTTTTGTGGTTTAAATCTGCTCTTGGATTATTGTGTCATAAACTTGTGTTATTATTATCATTTGTCATCTATATTTATTTCAGAATGGTAAAAGTCCAGAGGCTCCAGAGATTCAAATGTAAAGTGACAAACTATGGGCTATGTGCGCAGTGAGAACAGTCACCGTGACACAGATTGAACTGCGATATATTGCTTAAGTAAATATAGACGATAAATGATAATATCGAAGCTAATTTATGCCACTGACTCAATAACCCGAGAGCAGATTTAAATCACAAAAATGATTCTAAAACTGCATTATTGTTAAAAGGTCATGAGCTGCAAAAAATAAACAGCAGAATGAAACACTTTAGCACTTGGTTTGCATCTGTAATGAGTCATACAAGTTATTCATTCAACCTTTTCCAGCTCAAATCTTATTGTGTAGTCAAAAAATAACCACAGGTCTTTCAGTGGTGCAAAAAATAAAAATAAAAATGCAAACATGAAAAAGTGACCCCAAAAAAGTTCCATCTTTCATATGTTGAATGATAAGCTGATATAGTCATTACAGTGACAGGCTTAAGAACAGTGTAGACATTGTGTACCTCCTTCTAAGCACACGCAGAACAGTGCTGCTCCTCCTTCTAAGCACACGCAGAACAGTGCTGCTCCTCCTTCTAAGCACACGCAGAACAGTGCTGCTCCTCCTTCTAAGCTCACACAGAACAGTGCTGCTCCTCCTTCTAAGCTCACACAGAACAGTGCTGCTCCTCCTTCTAAGCTCACACAGAACAGTGCTGCTCCTCCTCCTAAGCACAAGCAGAACAGTGCTGCTCCTCCTTCTAAGCTCACACAGAACAGTGCTGCTCCTCCTTCTATGTTGGCCTGTCATAATAATAACTTTATGGACGTATCATTCAAGACATGACAGGTGGAACAATAACTTTTGGGCGTCAGTATTTGTCGTGAGGACTTTTTCTTTGTAGTAGTGATAAGATTTTGGTCATTTTCTGTACTACAATGAGGTTTAATCTGAACTTCTATCTCTCATTATAGACAGAATTCTTGTGTATTCCCATAGCATTGTTTTGTTTGAAGTTGAAGCATAAAGGCTGATATTCTCACTACACCTTGTGTCCACGAATTAACACACACACCACCCAACCTCTCCTCCACCTGAACCTCCTCCTCAAACCTTCATTTGTGTGTTTTCTTTTTATGCGATGCCCGTTCTCCACTTGGACTCAGAGCACCTCCTCACTGTGAACAGGTGACCTTGACGCCCACTGCCCGAACTGTCTGAGCTGTCTGAGGGCAGCTCTTACTTTACAACACAACACAGTCTATAAATGTCCAATCAATTCATTTAGATCAGGGGTGTCCAAACTTTTCTCATTAAGGGCCACATACAAAAACACAGACAAAGCTGAAGGCTGATTGAGGGTCATAGACTGGTCATCAATACAGTGAATACTTCAAATCTACCACTAGACCTTTATTCATGCTTACATCCTCAATGGGACACATTAAATCTTTGATACGGGCTTGTTAAAGTAGATTTTCAGAAATGTACAGTAAAAAGTACTGTTTAAGGTAATATGGGCCAATTCACCTGGAAGGTTGAGGGCCAAGAAAAATTGGTCTGAGGGCTGCATTTGGCCCCCGGGCCACAGTTTGGATAAGTCTGATTTAGAGTATATACAGTATATCGGTGCAATGAATCAAAAGTTTGCTTCCCCAGAAGTCAAACTCCACCTATGGACAAAAGGAGAGAGAAGGGATAAAAAAAAATGGATGGATGGAGAGAAGCTGCTCCCATCTGTGTTAAATATGTCTGTAGAATATTGTGACGTCATCTGAAACTCAGCTATAGCCTTCAGGAACAATAGGACAATTACAGGTCTCATATTACACAATTTCTGATCTTTGTTCTAATATTGTTTCCTCATCACAAATAGACCTGGAGTTGTTTTGTTTCATTCACACATGTTTAACACACAAACCCTGCATATTCAGGCTGAGTTCTTCTCTCAAACAGAAAACACTCTGTTTCACCTTGTGATGTCATGTGGTAATACAGGAAGTGCTCCACTGTGTTTTTAAACTGCATAAACCTTTACTAGAATCACTTGGATAATTTCAGCCCTGGGATTTCCAATCTCTGCTCAAGGTAAAAGGTAGCTTTTAACTTGAATACTATCTCTCCATGACATCACAAGGTGGAACAGAGCATTTTGATCTTTGGAGATGTAGACAGACTAATGATAAAGGACTACTCAAACATAAGTTAAACAAAACACACGTCCGCCTGTGTCTTTTTTAAGAGGACACAACATTCTAACATGGCTAAAAGTTCACATAAGTCAGTTTTGCATAATATAGGACCTTTAAGTGGTGGAGAAACAGATGGATGGAGAAGAAAAAGGAGGGAGAGAGAGAAGAGGAAGTGAGAGGGAGAAAGAGAGAGTGTGACAGAGCGGTAGAAGGATAGTGAGGAAGAGAGAGAAAGAGACAGAGGCATAGGAAGAGAAAATAGTTAGATGGAGTGTGAGAGGGATTGAGGAATAGATAGAAGAGAGAGAGAGAGAGGGGGATAGAGAGAGTTTAGCACCTGGTGGCAGCGTGGCGCCTGTACAATGGCTGCTGTGTTCGCAAAGACTTCAGCAAATGGGAAAATTATACAGTGGAACCGAAGCGCGGCCTCTCACCCAAAGGTGCTGCACCCTACTTTTCTGAGAGGGGGATGTGCATTTATAAAACAACTAGAGGGAGGGGGGAGAAGGAGAGAGAGACGTGAGGAGGGGTCTGCGGGTTTATAAAGCAACTAAACAGAGGGAGAGAGGGTGAGAGAGAAGGAAAAGAGAGGTAGGGAGGGGTCTGTGGATTTATAAACTAACTCCCAGGAGGAAGAGGGGAAGGAAGAGAAATGGAGAGAGAGGTGTGAGGGAGGGGGGTGAAAGAGAGGGATTTATAAACAAACTATGTGGAAGGGAGGGAGGGAGAGAAAGGGAGAGGAGAGAGAGAAGGAGAGAGTCCATGGAGAGCCGAGCCAGCAATTTGACTGAGAGGCAATGGATTTATAAGCAAACTACTCAGAAAGAAGAGGAAGAGGAAGGAGAGAGTGAAGACAGGAGAACGAGAGGGAGAATTTTTTTTTTTTTAAAAAAGGGAAGAGAAGGTGGGCGAAAGAGAAAGAGAGACTTTGGAGAAGGGGAAGAGTAGAAAAAAGGGGAAAGAGGTAGAGACAGAACAACGGAGAGAGGAGGGAAGAAGAGAGGCAGGGATGGTGAAGATGGGAGAGGCGAGAGAGGGAAATGGGAGTGAGATAGAGAGAAAAAGAGGAGGGAGGGAAGAAGGAACAGAGGGAGGGAGAGAAAGAGAAGGGAAGAAAAGAGAGAGCAGGATGGTGAAGATGGGAGAGGTGAGAGAGGGAAATGGGAGTGAGACAGAGAGAAAAAGAGGGAGGGAGGGAAGAAGGAACAGAGGGTGGGAGAGAAAGAGAAGGGAAGAAAAGAGAGAGCAGGATGGTGAAGATGGGAGAGGTGAGAGAGGGAAATGGGAGTGAGATAAAGAGAGAAGGAGGGGAAAAAGGGAAGGAAGGAGAGAGAATGGAACAAAGAAGTAAGAGAGGAGAGAGGGAAATGGGAGTGATAGAGAGAAAGACGTCAAGAGGGAAGAGAGGAGCAAAGTGAGAGAGAAGAGTGGGATATTGGAGTGAGATAAAGAGAGAGAAAGGTAAGGAGAGGAGGGATAGAGAGGGAGAGTTCATAATGGAGAGTCGTATTGATCAGCGTGGTTAGAAATATTGATTGACAGATTTGGAGGAGGTCTGAGGTGCAGGAAGAAAATCATTATGTTTAAAGCTTCAGAGAGAGAGAGCGAGAGTAACCAGGCCCATTCATGAAAGTGATGAGCCACAGGTCTGAGAGTGAGCCTCTGTGCCAGGCCTGATCTGCAGTTTGGTCAAATCAGAATCAATGAAAAACACGGCAGGAGGTTTAAAAAAAATACACTCAGCAAACTCAGACTCCTGTAATGATCTGGAGTTATTATTCTGGCCCAAAGTGCTTTTAAAACACCTCCGTAGAATCCGAACCTTTCTCTTTACCCTGGAGTAAATCTGTGCTTTCTGTGTTGGTTTGTATCTCTCCCTCTCTCCTCCTCCTTCGCTCTTTCTTTTTTGCCCTCTTCTCCACCTCATTTCTCTCTCTTTCTCTCTCTCCTCCTCTCTCCTCTTCTTCACTCCTCAAGACGTGTTTGTTTGCATCTCTCCTCACCTCTTCCTTCTCTCTCCTTTCCCCCTCTCTCTCTTCTCCTCCTGTTTCCTTTCTCCCTCTCTCTCTCCCTCTCTCTCTCCTCTGTGCAGTTTGTTTCAATTTGTATCTGTCCCTTCTCTCCTCCTTTCTCCCTCTCTGTCCTCCCCCCTCCTTCTCTCCTTGTTTGTATCTCTCCCTCTCTCCTCCTTCTCTCTCTCTGTTGCTCTCTTTACTCCTCCTCTCCTCCATCGCCTCTGTTCCCTCCCTTTCCTCTCTTCCCTCTCTCCCTCTTCTTTCTCCTCCTCTCCTCTCCTCATCTCTCTCCTCTGTGCAATTTCTTTTTATCTCTGCCTCCTCTACTCCTCTCTTCACCTCTATCCCTATCTGACCTCCTCTCCCCTACTCTCCTCCTCATCTCCTCCCCATTTCCCCCTCTTTCTCTCTTCCTTCCCAGTTTGTTTGTTGGTCCCTCCTCTCTTCCTCTTTCCCTGTCTGTCCTCCACTCCCTCTCTCTCCTCCTCATCTCCTCCTCCATCTCCTCCTATCGCCCCCTCTCTCCTCCTCTCCTCTACTCGTCTACCCTCCCTCTATCGCCTCCTCTCCCTCTCTCTGGCCTCCTTTCCCCTCTCTCCTCCTCTTCCCCATTCTGTCCTCCTCTTCCTCTCTGTCCTCCTCCTCTCCTCTTCTCCCACTCCCTCTCTCTTCTGTGCAGTTTGTTTGCATCTGTCCTTCCTCTCCTCCTCTTCCCCTTTCTCCTCCTCTCCTCTCCCCCTCTCCTCGTCCCTCTCTCTCTCATCTGTCCTTCCTCTCCTCCTCTCCCCCTCTCTGTCCTCCTCTCCTCTCCCCTTCTCCCCGTCCATCTCTCTCTCTTCTGTGCAGTTTGTTTGCATCTGTCCTTCCTCTCCTCCTCTCCCCCTCTCTGTCCTCCTCTTCCACTCTCTCTTCCTCCTCTCCTCTCCCCCTCTCCCCGTCCCTCTCTCTCTTCTGTGCAGTTTGTTTGTATCTGTCCTTCCTCTCCTCCTCTCCCCCTCTCCCCATCCCTCTCTCTCTTCTGTACAGTTTGTTTGTATCTGTCGTTCCTCTCCTCCTCTCCCCCTTTCTCCTCCTCCTCTCCTCTCCCCCTCTCTCCTCCCTCTCTCTCTTCTGTGCAGTTTGTTTGTATCTGTCCCCAGAGGGCTGTGTTTGACTGGAGCAGCTTTTAGCACACTTCTGTTTCCTTTACGCTCCTACGCTCTGATCCAACGGTGAAGGCCGAAAGGAGATAAGGAGGGAGAGAAGGAGGGAGAAAGGGAGGGAGGGAGAGGGACGCGCTGGTCTGATCCAACAGTGAAGGCCAAAAGTATAGGAGGAGAGAGGGAGAAGAGTTAGAAAGAGGCGAGAGAGAGAAAGACACGGAGAGTGATGCGCAGTCCGATCCAACTGTGAAGGCCGAAAACAGGAGGAGAGAGGGGGAGAAAAAAGTGAGGGAGAGAAGTGAGGATAGGGGGGTGGGGGGTGTTGGGAGAAAGACAGGAGCATAGAGAAAAGATGAGGAGAGAGGGGGGTTTCATATAGCACATTTAAAACTACTTCAGCTGACCAAAGTGCTTCACATAAAAGTCAATAAAAAACAAATATACAGATAGTGAAAGATGGGGCCCATGAGAAGGAGAGAGCTGGAGAGAGGCAGAAAAGAGAAATGGGTTGAGAGAAAAATGTTAAATATCAGTAAACGAGTAGAGAAGTAAAAAAAAAAAAATAAAAATACAGAGCGAGCAAAATACTGTGAATTTACGTCAATACTAAAGTAATTGCCTGGGATCCAGAACACACGTTTCTTCAATACTTTATATAAATGTGAGTGTGGTCACTGGTGAATCTCCCTTAGTGATTGACAGGTGGATTAGCCAATCAGGGACACACATGATCTGTCCATATCAGAAAAAAAGGGAAAAAAATATAATGTGTTTGGACAATCTGATTAACCATCTAACTCTAACTCTCTAACTCTCAACAATTTAATTAGACGAAGGCAGCATATATCAGTCTATTTTTGTGACAAAGTTCTGCTTTAACAATAGACTTTTTGGGGAATTGTAGTCATATATTATTAGGGGAAAAAACGCAAGTTAGACATTTTAGCTTTACACTCTAATATTTTTACAGTGGCTACCTCAAATTACAATGAAAGAGGGACAAGTTCTACAAAGTTTATAGATAATAACCATAGACTGTATATATAAATGGACATAGCTAACATGCTAACCTCTGCGTTCCAAGTAGGAAGTGATCATGTGTGTGTATCGGGCTTCATCGACTCCAATTAACTTTCTGTGCCCCTATTTAAGTAACTGCTGCCGTCAGACTCGTCATTTTGGTTTTAAAATGTTCGTATTAACCTGCTCTACATGATCCTGTGTTTATTTTTTTATTTTTATTTTTTGGCTATTGTGTCTGGACAAATCAGGCGCCTTCTTTCCCCGAGGTCACTCCCGCTAGCGTTAGCAACAGGTTTGATTGACAGCGTTGCTAAGCGCCCTCTCCCCGCTAAACCAGCGGTGTGGTCAGGAAGAGGCGTTACCTTTAACAGCCTCACCCCAGATTGGCTCTTTGGTTGCTATGATACTCATGGTCAGAATTCAAAATATGGAACTCCAAATTTGCCGCTATAACTGCCTCGATGAGCTTCATTTGACTAGAGCCGAACGCTATGGGTGACGTCGCACTCCCTTAGTCTACTTCTTTATACAGTCTATGATAATAACTAATAACACTTTACTTTCATTCAACACCCACATATGCACATTATAAACTACATTTCAGATCGTTTAAAATGACTCACCACTGTCTGATGTACCAGCACCTGTCCTGGCTCACTCTGTCCTCTCAACTTCAACTTCACTGGCTCTTATTTATTTTTAAATGCATTTGTCTCAGTTATCCTCAGTATCTTACACAGTACTTCTTTCCATTCAGGTCCTTCTACAGTTTACACCATGCAGAGCACATATTTTTTGCTGTCCCAAGAGTTAAAAAAGAAACTGGGAAACATTAATTTAAATCAGTGGTGGAAGAAGTACTTGATTTTGTTACTTAAGTAAAAGTACAGATACCAAAGCAGAGAAATACTCGAGTAAAAGTATCACATAAAAAAATGTAAGTAAAAGTGTTAAAGTACCTGTTTAAAAATGAACTTAAAGAGTAAAAAGTAAAACAATTTCATGCAGATTTTGAGATGTAATAAAGCTTCAGATGTAGTGAGTTTGATGAAGATTTGTGCAGAATTTTGTTCAACAGAAACAACTGAACAGTATTTTTCAATCTCGTTTTATTTGTATATTTTTATTTGCTCAATTTATGAACATGTTAAAAAAGCGGGTCTGAAACAATAGTAAAAAATACTTCTACTTTTACTTCCAGTTTAAAAATGTATTGGAGAAGAAAGTACAGATACATACTCTCAGATGTAGTGAAGTAAAGATAAAGTACCTGCTTAATCTACTCAAATAACTACAGATACCTAAAATTTATACTTAGCTCCCTTTGATTGGTTTTCCCTCGTTTATTTTCTGTTGTTGTAATTTTGAGGACCCCCGAAAACAACGATTCGTCTCAAGGGACTTATCCTCCAAATAAATTAGAAGAGAAAAGAGAAAGAAAGGAAGAGAGGAGAGAAGGAGGGAGAGAGAGAGAGAAGTAACGGGAGGAAAGGAGAGGAGGAGAGGAAAAGGAGGAAGGAGAAACAACATTCAATTTTTATCAGCAGCGGAGAGAGATTGGAAAAGCAATAGGTCACACAACACAGCCTATTACAAGCAGACATCAGAATGCTCCAAACGTGTTATCCTGCTTGTAAATAAACATAGCCCTCCTATCCACGGGGCTCGCCCGTAAAAAAAACAAAAAAACTCTTGTCTCACGTCTATAGCAGCAGAGTGCCATTCACCTCCCACACATGAGCAGCACGCGCAGGAGGCTCGGATGACACGCCGCGTGAGGGCTCCATAGGCCACGCTCGTGCGCTGTCAAAACGGGATGAACACAGATGGAGGACAGGTGGGATTTTAAGCTTGAAGTTTTGCAGTTGTGTCCTGGTTTATAGATAAGATTTCTGTAATTACTGGGACAATCCACATGAAACAAAACCTGGCACAAAGTTGAAAGTCTTCTCTGTCAGAACTATGAACTGTGAAATCATTGTTCACTGGGATATCATAAAACTACAGTAGCTCAGTTGGTAGAACGTGTGTCCAGTTATCCAAAGGTCAGCAGTTCGAATCCCGTTCTCGACATAGACATCATAGATTGAGCGGACAGATCCACTGACCCACAGGTTGGTGGTCAGTGCCTGCGTACACTGTAGTATGAGTGTGTGAATGGGTGAGTGGTTCCCTGATGTAAAGCGCTTTGAGTGTCTTGAAGGTGAAAAAGCACAATATAAAAAAAGAGACTTTTTACCATTTTACTTACTATGATCAATGCGTTTTTGTCTTATAACAATAACTTTGTATATTAACGTATTTGTTACATTGTGGTTAGATTGGTTGGTTGGATTTAAGTTTATTTTTCATAGTTATGCATTGAGATTTTTGAGTGCATATCCCTAATCTCCTACTGTTTCTTGAACTTTACTTTGCAACACTGGAATTTCTCCATTGTGGGACAAATAAGAGCTTATCTTATTATTCTGGCAGTAGATCGAGCATTTAACCACAACATGAATGTAGTTAAATGTTACATTCTTGAGCCAATCATGTGGAATTAACTCAGCAGGTTGCATATTTGAAGGGTTTGTAATCAGATACTTTGTGTTAAAATAGACATGCAAAGAGGAACACTGGTCCCTGCCCTCCAGCTGAGATTTAAAATTGTGTAACATTCTTGAACATAAACACAATCTCTGGCACTTCTCAAACCACAGGGTAAAAACATGCGGATTTTTTCCCCCAAATGTTCACCTCTACTTTAGAACATGAAATGACTTGTTCATTTTCATCATGGTGTGACTGTTGACACCAGACAGCACATGTAGTGAAACAAGTACATTACAATTACCACTTAAATATCTTCAGAATGTTCTATTTGGATCTGGAGTAAAACCGTTCCTCCATCTGAGATTTTGACATAAAATTCTTGAACATGAACTAATGTCTAGCACTCATCAAACCACGCTGTAAAAACATGCACATACCTTGGTCTCCAGCTGCGTAAGTCCCACGTTCAGACCCAAATTCGGACTTCACTCCAAAACGACTCCAAAAACCGAATTATTTGAGTTTAATCCACCTCCACCGTGTCCCTGTCGCTTCACGGTACAGTTTGGGCCATCCACGAAGCTACAGCTATATTTACAGAACCAATATTTCACTGTACAACGAGAGAATCCGGCTGTCAAATGCGCAAAACCAACAATATTTCGCTTAGTATCGGTCCCCAAGTATGTTTTATCGTCTCCTCTTCCCAAATCCCTTTGTCCAAAAGTCTTCCTTCGCTAAATACAACTCCAAAATGCACGATATGTGTGGTTTGATCTGTTTAAAATCCGTGTGAACAACGTGCTGACGCGTCCCCGGTCATATTGTGTTACTTTGTGCCAGTTGGTCGCAGCGGTCGCAGCGGTCGCAGCCTGGAGGGGAACTGATGTAAAGGTGTAGATTAATATTTCATATCCAAGTGTTCACAACAGCTCCAAAAACAACGTGTTAGGTTCGGTACAAGCGACAATACAATGCGTTTGTGGTACTAAGAAAGAGGGAAAAAAAGGGGGAGTGTGAAAAGTTTAATAGATTCCAAAAAATCTGTGATGGCAAAATATATGTTGATTTCAGTTATAAATGTGGTTTTAAATGTTCTGATTAAAACCCACAAAGGCTAGTTAGCAGTTAGGCAATTACCTCTAATTAGCAGATCAATAAACCAAGCACACTGGCAGCTTTAGAGGAGGATGTTAAACAGAAATAAGTTTGCGTGCGTATAATTTGACTTTTACGCACTCGTATTATAAGGTCTCTTTCGACTTGTATTCACACAGTTTCACCTTACGAGCACAATACTTGTCCCGAGATGTCAAACCAGCTTCTCTCCATCCCCGAAGTCCAAGTTTGTGTGTAATTGCTTTCAAATGACGAGGCGATCGATAAGCAATCCAATACCGCGCGATGTGCCAAGAGAGCGAGCGTTTCAATTCAGTGATGCCTGTAAAAGTAACGTTACGAGCGCGTTATCCGGTGGGTTTATAGTCCAGGAGTATGTCTTCCGAGCTGGTTTGGTGTAGGCTACTTTCTTCTTTCACAACTGGAACAGAGCAGCGCTTTAAATCCCCGCTTCCCACTCGCTCCGTCGCGCAAGAACGGCGGGGGAGCAGACAGCGACAAGTGTACAGTCCTCGGTTTTGCTTGTGCCTCGTAAAATCCAACAAAATGCGAACGGAACTGATGAATTTTAGGACGAGAAAAATGACATGGGAGAGTTAAAAAATATGTCTTTAAAGCACAAATGTCTCGTGGAGTATTTAGGTACGATATTTCGTATTTCTCGCAAAACTATCCATCCAAAGTGCGCGGAGAGAGGCGAGAGGCCGGTGCCAGCGCGAATAGAATCCCCCGAAATCTCTCTCTCTCTCTCTCTCCCTCTTTCTCTCTCTCTCTCTCCCTCTATCTCTTTTTCTCTCCCTCGGTGTCCGGACCTCCGCGCATGCCAGCAGATAGAGTCTTCGCGGAGAGATAAGGGAGGCGATGTGAAGTGAAATGCGGAGTGTGCCGCTGACAGAAGCCGGGGACGGACGCTCTCTGCCCGGCACGAGCGGAGCAGGGAGCTGTTACTTCAGCACCACAAATAGATTAGCTATATACTTTAATGTATTTTCATTTTTCTAATTGGTCGAGAGGGAAGGGTGTTTGTGTTGATGTGCTACTCTGAAGTGAAGTAGGTGGGAGCCAGAATTCTCTTCAGTAATATACAAAATCTATAAATGTTTTCCTTGATCATTTCGATTCGTGACAAAGTGTATTTATCCAACCACAGCATGACATGTGCAGATTAACTAGAGACATCTGACCTGCTCCCATCTCACTCACTGCAGGGGGTGGATGGAGGGCATCTGACATACTGATATAGGAGGATGGGAGGGCATCTGATACACAGGGATATAGGAGGTTGGGAGGGCATCTGACACACAGGGATGTAGGAGGTTGGGAGGGCATCTGACACACAGGGATGTAGGAGATTGGGAGGGCATCTGACACACGGATGTAGGAGGTTGGGAGGGCATCTGACACACAGGGATATAGGAGGTTGGGAGGGCATATGACACACAGGGATACAGGGTAGGAGGATGTGAAGGCACAGGACACATAGTCATGTAGGAGGATGGGAGGGCATCTGATAGATAAGAATACAGGAGGTTGGGAGGGCATCTGACACACAGAGATACAGGAGGATGGGAGGGCATCTGACACACAGGAATACAAGGCAGGAGGATGGAAAGGCATAGGCCACATAGTGATGTAAGAGGATGGGAGACCATCTGACACACAAGGTAAAGGAAAACGGGAGAGAACCTGACACACAGTGATATATTGGAGGAGGGGAGGGCATCTGACACATAGAGATACAGGGGAGGAAGATGGGAGGGCATCTGACACACAGTGATAGATAGAATGAGGGGAGGGCATCTGACACACAAGGATACAAGAGAAAGTGAAGACGTTTATAACAGAAATCTCTTGTCATTTTGTGTTGGAGCACGTCTCTGTTCAGGCTGGTTTAAAGCGCCGCTCTAGTGCCCCCTTTTGGCAGAGGAAAGAACTGCCTGTGAGAATAAGAGACAGAAGAGAGACGAGGAGTTGCTTATGTCTAAAAAGCTGAAAGGAGGTTAGTGATAAGAAACTATAAGAAACATCATCATGTGTCTGTGTGCTGCTGTCACTCAGTTTGCTCAGTAGTCCTACGATAATGATAATGCTGAAAAACAGTCCACCTACACAACCTACCCCCACAACTGCCTGACCCCACACAGCTAAACAACCCACACAGAGACAGTCACATGCACAGTCTCACACACACATGCTAACACACGCTAAAACACTAACATACTTAAAATACCCGAGGCTCTAGTAAAAGACGTGTTGCGATTAATCCCACTTGTTGACACCGTGACCAGACAACAGAGAAATACTTCATTCACTTTGATTCCCGTCATCTCATAGATCGGCATTTGTCTAGTCTGTGAGCGGCTTTATCGAACCACACTTTAATGAGAAAGTCCAGTTAACGTGACAGAAACCGATGAAAACACTTTTTGGAGAATAGATTGAATTGAAATGACTCATTTTGCTTCTGAAATGGTCAAGCTCTCATTCAGAGTGGTGATGTTTCCTCCTGGAGACACAGCGGTCCTGTTTTAGTGCTTCCCTCCTCTCCTCCTCTCCTCCTCTTCTTTTCTTCTTCTCCTTCTCTTCCTCTCTCTTCTCCTGTTCCTCCTTTCCTCTCCTCTCCCTCCTTCTCTCCCCGTCCTTTCCTCCTCTGTCTTCCTGCCTTCCTCTCTCTCCCTCTTTCCACCTCTCCTTCCTCTTCTCCTCTTCTCTCCTTCTTCGCTCTCCTCCTCCTTTCATCTCCTCCTCCTCCTCCCCTTTCTCTCTTCTCTCCCCCTCTCTCCTCGTACTATTCTTCTCTCTCTCCTCTTCTTCTTCTCCCTCCCCCTCCTTTCCTCCTCTCCACTCTCTTCCCCACTTCCCTCCTCCTCTCTCATTCCTCTCCTCTCTCTCCTTCTTTCCTCTCTGTTCTCTTATCTTCTTCCTTCTTCTCCTCCTCTTCTCCTCCTCCTCCTTTCTTTTTCTTTCTTTCTTACTCTCCCCCCTCCTCTTCTCTCCTCCTCTTACACTTCTGTACCTTCTCACCTTCTACTCATCCTTTCATCTCCCCTTCCCTTTCCACCTCATCTCTCCACCGTTACCTCCCAAATTTCTGTCTCCTCCTCTTCAGCCTCCCCTTTCTCCTCCTCCTTCTCTTCTGCACATGTCCTCCTCCTCTCTTCTCCCTCCTCTCCCTCCTCCCTTCCTAACCTCCTCTCCTCTCTCTTCTCTGCTCATTCTTTTCTCCTCTTCTCCTCTCCTTTTTTCTCTTTTAATGATGAGATGCAGTCGTAGTGTGGTTTCTGTGTTGTCTGGTGGTTTTGAAGCGTTCTCTCTCTCTTGGTTGAATAGCTTGACCTGACAGAAGTTAACCCCCTGTCCACAGCAGAGTCTCAGACAAGAGGAGCTGTCTGAGTGAGTACACGTTTGAATCACTTACTCTGTGGGGTTTAAGCTACAATGTGTCTCTGTGTTAGACAGACTGAGGTACCGGTGTGTTACTAATGAAAGGAGATACGAGACGAGAGGTGTCCAGTCGGAGCAGTTTTACATTTAATTGGCTTTGTTCACCTTGTAGAATTTGATGATGTCATAATTCCAGATGGAGGGCGGGGGCCTGGGGAACTCTACGGGGGAGTTTTGAAAGACATGAAGCCTAAAGGGCCCATAGTACACAGGTTTATGATTTATGTTATAATGTTGTTTCTTCATCAAAAACAGACCTGGAGTTGTCTTTTGTTTCATTCACATATGTTTAACGCACAAATCCTGCATATTTAGAGTTCTGCTTCAAACTACTACTACTACTACTACTAATAAGAATAATAATAATGATAATGGTATTATTATTGCTATTATTATTATTATTAGTCGTGCACCGTTTTTCTCTTTTAAACTTTTTGAACACAAAGTCGTGCGACGCAGTTTTATTTCTGCTCTCGTCTGGATTACTGGTCAATGCACAATTCTTGCGTATTCTGGCATTTCACAAAAGATTTTTTGGGTTTTTATTGATTTGAATGTACAGTTATTTATTTTTTATTTTTTTGTACTTTTTTATAGAGTTGCGCTCTGTGTTTTTTTATTTATTTTTATGAGTTTTATTGTATTATATTGATTTTATGTACAGTTATTTATTTTTTATTTTTTTTGTGATTTGATTTTATTTTACTGGGTTTTACTTTTGTAAGATTTGTGAAATTAAATGAGTATCTATGTATTTTCATTGTTGTTCTTTTTATTTTTATTTTTAGTCACTGTGTCTCTGTGCAGCACTTTGGAAACAATTTGTTTATGAAATGTGCTATATAAATAAAGTGGATTGGATTGATTGGATTATTATTATTACTATTACTATTATTAGTATTAATCATCATCACCATCATAATAGGAAGGTGTTCCGGGCATGTCCCACAGAGAGGAGGCCCCGGGGAAGACCCAGGACACGCTGGACGGACTATGTCTCTCGGCTTGCCTGGGAATGCCTTGGGGTCCCACAGGAAGAGCTGGAGGACCTGTCTGGGGTGAGGGAAGTCTGGAAGTTCCTGCTAAGACTGCTGCCCCCACAAAACCGGCCCCAGATAGCGCAAAGAAAATGGATGGATAGATAATAACAACAATATTAATAATAATAATCACCATCATCATCATCATCATCGCAGTCACAGTTGTACTCATGTATTTATATAGCCGTTTTTTAAAAAGAAGCACAAGACACCCAGAAAATAAAATACAAAACACAGAAATACAGATGCACACATAAAAATAGAAGACAATTTGTAAAATGGCCTGACAATAAAAGTGAGTTTTAAAAGTGATTTAAAAGGTGATACTGATGGTGCATGCCTTATCTCCTCAGGCAGGTCATTCCAAAGCCAAGGCACCCGGAGGCACGACAGAGTTTTATCATCAGTGTCAGAGAGGAGGGGGTTACAGTAGTCAACTATGGAGAAAATGAGAGCGTTGACAACTTTATGAAGATCGGCAGGGGGATAACTTCAGATTTGGATAACTTCAGATTTGGAGGTGTTGCGCTGAAGAACGATCTGTGCCATATAACTGTTCACATTGTTAAAGCAGTCTAACACAGCAGCCAGGCATCCGGGCTCGTGTGGTCTCAGCGGGAGGTATATCTGCGTGTCGTCACTATAGCAGTGGAAGAACACATTATGGCGGGCTATAATGTGTCATTGGGGGATCATATAAATAGAAAATAAAATTGGACCTAAAATAGAACCTTGTGGCATGACACGGGCAATGGGGAAAGAGGAGGAAGTAAAATGACTTATGGTGACCAAAAAGATTCTGTTTAAAAGAAATGAAGAAAAAAACAATCAGGTGCAGTGTCTCGGATGCCAACCCATAATTTTAGGCCCTCCATACCCCTTCACTAGAATCATTTGGATGATTTCAACCCTGAAGTTGCCAATCTCTACTGAGCTAAAGATAAAAGGTAGCTGTTAACTTGAAAACTACCACTAAATGACATCACAAGGTGGAAAAGAGCATTTTAAGCTTTTGAGATGATCAAACATGTGTGAATGAAACAAAACACAATTCTAGATATGTTTTTGATGAGGTAACAACATTATAACATGGCTTAAATAAATGTTTCCATAATGTATGACCTTTAAATACAATTGTTCTGTTAGGAATTAGGTCTACAGAATACACACTTTTAAAATATTTTATAAAGAGTTTGGGTACCGGCGAATTCAAATGAGCAAGATTGACAGTCGGATTAGCCAATCAGGGATATGCTTGGTCTATCCATATCAAAATAAATATGGCAATCACAGGAGGCTGAAAAAGACAGCAGATTTCTGTAGGATCATTGAGAGAAGCACTAAACTTCGTGAATCTGAGGTGAGAGAAGTGTCACTTTGTTCAAACTGATAGATGAGCATGACCAATGAGCTCTTTTGTTTCACATGTGTCACAGAAATAAACAAATCCGATTGGATGATCATGTTTGGCTCGTGACAAGGCTGAACTTGAACTTAGTGGCAGTTTTTTTTTGATAGGTCCTATAAATAGATATTTTAGAGAAGTAGAGGCATTCAAGGGGCACTGTGTAACTATTTTGCGGAGGGTCTGTTAGCTGCTCTTCTCCATGGAGATGTTATAGCTTTTGCTGGAATGCTCCACTGTATGGCATTAAACCTGTCAATCTCCATGTAATAAAAAATATCTGTAAGTAAATAAGTCTTAGTTAAATAGATATAATACCATGTTGTGGAACATTTTTGACAAGGCAATAACATCTCCATGGAGACAAGCAGGTAGCAAACCCTCCACCTGAAATGTTACATAGTGTATCTTTAACACAAATATTTGCATTTGGATTATTTAAAGGAAAAATCACACAATATGACTACAGAGTATGGAGATCATAGGAAGTCATACAGCTATGTGAATCCAGGAAAATTCTGCCAAATGTGAGTCTTGTTTGTCAGATAGGGTTCATTACGTCCAAGCTTCTCAGACTGATCCTCTGAGGCAGCCGGTATCAGGGGGTCAGAGGTCATGGTTGTCTTCCTGCTTCATTGCTTACCCAGTCATGTGATCTAACTCCAGTCATGTGATTCATTAGCCACAGCTTTGTTCACCCCAAAAACAAATATTTGAAGTAGCACCAACTAAATAAGGTATGCCCAAAGTGAAAATCTCTAGAAAATATGTGTGATTTAATGGGATTTTTATGCATAACTGTGAATGACACTGAAGTGGGATAAAAGGAGAGAGGGAGACAGACAGAGGGGGAGGGGAGAGAGAAGCGGAAAAGGGGAGAGCGAGAGAAGAAGAGAGAGGGAGAAAAGGAGAGGGGAGAGAGGGGCAGAAAAGAAGCAAGGGAAGAAGAGGGATGGAGAGGAGAAGAGGAAGAAAAAGGGCAAGAGATGGGAGGAGAAAAGGAGGGAGGGTGGGAGAGAGAAGAGAAGAGAAGAGAAAAGAAGAGAAAGGAAGAGAAAGGGTGAGACAGAGGGAGGAGAAAAGGAGAGAGGGTGGGAGAGAGAGGAGAGGAGGAAGAGAAAGGGAGAGAGAGGGACAGAAAACGAGAAAGAGAGAGAGAGAGAGGGTGAAGAGGGACAAAGAGACAGAGAGGGGTAGTCTTCTGTCTAAGGGAGCTAGTGTGGTGTGGAGTCTAATATTAACTCAGACTAATGAGAAAAACACATAAAGAGTTTGGCCTGGAGGAAAGAGCCTACGTGGACGAGCAGAGTCAGACTGAGGCCAAAATATATCACTTTAGCTGAGACTTTAACTAAGAATGTATGTAATGCATGACCTGAAATACAGAGCCTATACACAAAACTGGTGTATTTACACTTAAGTCTCATGTAGAGACTTAGTATGACTTCTGCAACACCAGTAATCTGACTATGTGTGTAAATGGCAAAACAGAATCATGCTGTTTAAAAATGTCCGTACTTATTTGAATAAAAAATAGACTTTGTAATTTGTGGTGTCAGTGCCTTTACAATCTACAGTGCTGCCCCAGGACCTACATCACATCCACAAAATGAAAATATTTATAATACCCATATCATTATTTCTAAGGCTGTAGGTTCTCAGGCATTTAGTCAAAGGATGGGTCTGTAGTGTCTTAGTGGACCAGATTTTTTATTAGTCAACACATTTTAAAAATATAGATTATAAGGATTAATGCGGGACAACAGCCAAAAGGAAAAAATATGGAGTGAGGTAGCGGAAGATTTGGAAGTGAATCATTCAGACTTTTACATAAATACATTGTCTGCTTCACAAACACATTTATACACCAGTGTACACAGACACAGTGGCTGAGGTGGGTTAAATGTGTTGCCCAAGGAATCAACAACAGCATTCATCTGTGGGAGCTGGAAATGCAAAACCAATGCTAACAACCAATGCCAACCTGGGGGTCAGTGGATCAAACCTCTCTACCACCATGTCGAGAATGGGATTCGTACTGCCAACCTTCGGATCAGAGGACAAGCCCTCTACCAACTGAGCTTTTGTTCTCCAAATAGTTTTTTTTCTGCCTAAGTTTTTGCATGAAGTCTTGAGCAGGTGTGATCTTGCGAGTGCCGTTTAGGTCACATGCTCAGAGATACGTAATGGTTTTGAGAGTTTTTGCCACGCCCTCTTTTTAATTAAATTTATTTAGTTGACTACAGCACAAATTATTTCAGTACCAGTAGTACAGCAACTTTTTTTTTTTTTTTTTGTATATATATCATAATCATATCGAATAAACACTCAGATCAAAAGTTTGGTCTCCTTATCTACTTAGGGTGACAGAATTAGATACCAACTATATTTACACAGAAATCTGTTAAAATAAGTAAAAGGGGGAAAAAAAGTAAAAATGCTCTGCCCATACAAGTGCTATATCTGCTGCTTTTCAAAGAGCAAAAGCACATGATTAGATAGAATTTGACACCGAAACAGAACGTGAAGCAGACTGTCCATAGGTCTCCTCGTTCAAACACATGTAAAGTGTATGTATGATATTTAGCTCACAGGACACTGTCCGGTCACTGGTCCATCATGTCCAGGTCTGCAGCAGATGGTCTCTTATGTTTCTCTATTCTTTCACTTCATTTTCCTCTCAAGAATAGCAAGCATTGGTTAATTGCTTAAGCCCATGCAGCACAAGTCCATGCAGCAAAAACTAATAATAATAAAAGTGGGGCTAACCATAAAGTAGCAAGTTTGCTTTAGAGTTAAATAGTTGACTTTTTTTTTCTTTTTTTACAAATGGACAAAATAAGTGGCTCTACAGAATATTTGTCATGTAATAAAGTAAAATGTGTTTTGTTCCAATACAGATTTATTGTTAAAGCAGCTCTTGAGGTCAAAATAAGTCCACTGTGTACAGCCTGCATCTAACTATAAACACTTATTATCCTCCACAGACCACAGACAGATATGCTGTTTGCATGCTAGCTATTGTTAGCAGCTGTGGGACCGCAAAACTCCGCTCTGATTTCTGAACGATGAGAACAGTGCTTATAAAGTCATTGTGGTGAATAATTAGGATGCTCAGAATACATAAGGTAAGTGAGGAATAACTTTGGACCACTGTAAACCTTTGAACATGGCAACAGTGGCTCAGTTAGTTGGCGGTTCAAATCCTGCTTTTGACAGAAAAACATCATTGGTACAGTGGTCAGATCCACTGATCCACAAGTTGGCAGTGAGATTCCAGGTCCCACAGATGACAATAGTCTTTGTGTTCTTGGGCAAGACACTTAACCCTCCTCACCCCCAGTGTCTGTATGAATGTGTGTGAATGGGTGTTTCTTGATGTAAAGCTCATTGAATGCCTTGAAGGTGGAAAATGTGACCCTTTACCATTTACCAAATATGAAATGAACCAGTTCTGTTTTTCATGTTTTACAACAGAAAAAATCCAGTACAGAACCTTCAAAATCTTTAAACTGAATGTGTCGCCTTCACATTTAATGTAGCTAAAACTATATGGAGACAAACTCAATGTAAGTAAATAGGGCCGCAGTGTGTATTACTAACACTTGTGTCCCTATAATTGGTTCCTCTTCTTCCTGTGCTAGTACTGAATTCAGAATCTGTCATTTAGCCGACCGAAACTTTAAAACAAACACTTCAGAAATAAAAGATTGTCTCCAGATCTCCAGCCGTGTGCAGATACTCTCTCATTAGACGCCTTGTGTTTGAAAAGTGGAGCGATTTGTAGCTTAAAAAAAACATAACTTTTCCGTTTTTATTTTTACAGTGACGCTAATCAAGACCCTGTTCAGTCCCTGCAGCCGTCAGCCCAAACAAACCGTATATTTACCGAGAGTTAAAGAGCTGCTTTTTTTTCCTTATTTTCGTCTTGGGACTTTGCAGCTTTGAACAATTTAAAACCCTCCCGATGGAAATGCTGTTTGCTCTGAACAAGGTAAACATGTTTGCGGAATTAGCCGGTAAAATTGAATTTATAAAGAGTTATTTGGCAGCGAGCTTAAAAATATGAAAAAGTAAGTTATCTTACTGGAGAGAGACAAAACAGGATATTTTGTTTTGGTGAAATGATTTGTGTGAAGTGAAGCCATTAACTGAAGTGTTTGCTCCTTCTGATTTGTGAAAGTGATTTGTAGAACTATTCAGCTGATTTGTCCAATGATAAGATTGGTTGTGAAAACATCATCTTATAAACATAAAAAAAAAAAAAAAAAATGGTTAAATGGTTTGCAGTGGTCCAACGTTGTTCCTCACTTACCTTATGCAGTCTGAGCATCCTAATTATTCACCATGATGAGTTTATAAGCATTTTTACAAGTCTCAGACACCAGAGTGGAGTTTTGGCAACACTTTCTGGTTCATGGACAATAAAAAACACATTCATTATTAGATGCAGACAGTACACGGTGGTCTCATTTTAGCTGCTTTGAATATATCAGGGACAAAACTATTTTACTTTACTTTTGTTTGAGTAACCCAGCATTATTAGTCTGTCCACATCTCCAAAGCTCAAAATGCTCTATTCCACCTTGTGATGTCATGAAGTTGTAGTTTTCAAATGAACAGCTCCTTTTACCATTAGTTCAGTAGAGATTGGCAATTCCAGGGCTAAAATTATACAAATAATTGCAGTGAAGGTGTATGTAGTTTAAAAACACAGCAGAGTACATCATTTATTACCACATGACATCACAAGGTGGAGCAGAGTCTTTTCTGTTTGAAGAATGTGCAGGGTTTGTGTATGTGTGAATGTATGTTTTTGAAAAACAACATTATAACATAGATCAGAAAATAGTGTAATCTGAACCCTTTAAAATAAATCGGGTACAGCCCCTTTAAACCACTGTGTTTAGCTACTTCTCAGGGGTTGCACACGGTTGGTGTAAAGGTATCCACCTTTCTGTTAGTCTGTCTTATGGCACATGTGGCTACAGAACACACTATGCTCTGTGTTTATACAAGGTGGAACTCACAGTGTGAACGACTTTCTCACCTCCAGTCACTCAGCACTGTGGCTACCACTTTCTCCTCACAGCAAGGAGGATGACTCCCAGATCGACTCCCGGGCCTTTCTGTGTGGAGTTTGCATGTTCTCTCTGTGTATGGGTGGGTGTTCTCTCAGAATCAGAATCAGAATCAGAATCAGAATCAGAAGTTTTATTGCCATTGTCCGTGAGCAGAGCTCACAGACTAGGAACTTACTTCCTAGTCTGTAGTCTGGGCACTCTGGTTTCCCCTGTCAACCCAAATCATGTACAATAGGTCAAATTTTTGAGCCAAGGCAGTCCTTACCACAGACTGTATATATAAATGGAAATAACCTGCTAGACCCTGTGTTCCAAATAGGAAGTGAGCATGAGCGTACTTCCGGCTCCAATTCATTTTCTATTGAAAAAACGTCACTCCTCCTGTAACTGCTGCTGTAAAATGCCATCCATCCATTTTCTTCTGCTTATCCGGGGCCAGGTTGCAGGGGCAGCAGTCTAAGCTGGGACTCCCAGACTTCCCCCACCCCAGACACGTCCTCCAGCTCCTCCGGTGGGACCCCGAGGCGTTCCCAGGCCAGCCGAGAGACATAGTTCCTCCACCGTGTCCTGAGTTTTCCCCGGGCCTCCTCCCGGTGGGACATGCCCAGAACAACTCCCTAGGGAGGCGTCCAGGAGGCATCCTGAGCAGATGCCCGAGCCACCTTAGCTGGTTCCTCTCGACGTGAAGGAGCAGCAGCTCTACTCTGAGCTCCTCCTGTGTGACTGAGCTCCTCACCCTGTCTCTAAGGGTGCGCCCAGCCACCCTGCGGAGGAAACCCATTTTGGTCACTTGTACCCGTGATCTTGTCCTTTCTGTCATTACCCAGAGCTCATGACCATAGGTGGGGTTGGAGTGTAGATTGGCCGGTAAATCGAGAGCCGTGCCTTTCAACTTGACTGTAAAATGTTCACATTAGTCCACACTACTTAATCTTGGTGTTTTTATTTGGCTTTTTTGTTCAGAAATCAAGCTATGATCCTTAATAACAGACCAACGAGGCACATTCTTTCCCCGAGGTCACTCTTGCTAGCATTAGCAACAGGTTTGATTGACAGTGTTGCTAAGCACCTGCTCCCTGCAAAACCAGTGGGTGCGAAAGGGCGTTACCTTCAATTGCCTCACTCTTGATTAGCTCTTTGGTGCTCTGATACTCTCAGGCAAAATTCCAAGTATGGAACTCTGGTCCAAATTCAGCCCTATAACTGCCTCGATGAGCTTCACTTGGCTGGAGTCGCACTCAATGTGTGACGCTACACTCCCTTAGTCCACTTTTTTTACACAGTCTATGGTCCTGACCAAGGCCAGCTCAAGTTCTGGAGATGGGTCAGTGATGGGAAAGTCTTCTTTAACTTATGTACTTGTGTCATATTTGTACTCACTATAAAATGTAGCAATCACACAAAACAATATATCTTTTTTTGTTATGATAGACAATATGTCATCATAATAACACCATATGCCACATGTAGAAATATTTGGTTTAAATGTGAGATTGTTTTTAAATGTGCTGATTCAAACTGGAAAAGTTAATACAGTTGATACAATTTCACAATGGTATAAAATCACCATCTCAAATAGGTAGGAATAATACAAGTCTTGAGAAGTGCATACTGAGTGGAAATAAAGTCAGGGGCAGTGAGCCGTGAGAGCGTTGTGTTTTCCAGCATGTGTCTGATGCGCCTGAACGCACTGCTTCCTCATTCAACCATTTAGGCCAAAATACAATAAGAAAAAACACACACTTTGAACTGCATTGTGTTTTCATGAGAACACCCAGACCTCCAAGCATACCTCCACGAGTCCCAACCTTTAGTTTAGACTCAACACATCCTGCTTAAAGAGGCTGTAACTGATTATTCCCATATATATGAGCAAAATGTGTCTTGCCCCAGCACAGATATATTGTATAAGCAGCTCTTGAGGTCAAAATAAGTCCACTGTGTACTGTCTGCATCTAATTATAAAGCATGTTACTGCCCGAGAGGCTGTTTGCTGTTAGCATGCTAGTCATTAGTATTACTGTGATGGCACAACTCCGCTCTCATCTCTGGACATTGTGAAAAGTATTAAAAAAGACATATTGTGCTTGTGTCTGCTGTATAGTTTGTAGTAACACCCATAGATAATGATTGGGCATTGTTAGAAAACTGCTGTGCCCAACAGGATCTGATGTCGATGTAAACGTCATCACAACAAAGAACCATGCAAAGAACCATTTTTCATTTATACCAAAATGTCTACACAATGCTGCCGAATCCTATGTGCATCACTGAAATTTTACAGGGCAAATAAAAAGGAAAACAGTTATACCATAGTTAAAAGCTCTAAAAAGTTGATTTGCAGAATAGGTCTGCTTGAAAGTAAAAAAAAAAAAAAAAAAAAATCAGGCACAGCACCTTTAATTTATGGCCAATTAATAACATTATTCATACTGGCTGCTGTGACGCCCCCAACAGGTCATCTGAGGGATGGATTTTGAAATGACCCAAAAAAAACGAAACAAAATGGTGTCCTATTATGCCATGGTGGTAACACAGCGATGCTCCTGACAGCGCTAATCTTTTGGAAAATTAGCTTCGTTGTCACGTTAGCAGCTAGCACAAAAGGTCAAAATGAAGGAACAAAATCGAGTAAAAGGATTTGCCGCTTGTTTTACGGTTGAACAGAACAAGTTTAAAATTTTCAGGGACTATTTTAGAACAAAAATAAGAGACATTTTCCAGACCACGGTGAATCATCTGCTCTATCTGACCCTCTTCTCTGCTCCTCTGCTCCTCGGACCCTCTCCTCTGCTCCTCTGCTCCTCTCCTCTGCTCCTCTGCTCCTCTCCTCTGCTCCTCTGATGCTCTCCTCTGTTCCTCTGATGCTCTCCTCTGCTTCTCTGACCCTCTCCTCTGCTCCTCTGATGCTCTCCTCTGCTCCTCTGACCCTCTCCTCTGCTCCTCTGATCCTCTCCTCTGCTCCTCTGACCCTCTCCTCTGCTCCTCTGCTCCTCTGACCCTCCCCTCTGCTCCTCTGATGCTCTCCTCTGCTCCTCTGACCCTCTCCTCTGCTCCTCTGATCCTCTCCTCTGCTCCTCTGACCCTCTCCACTGCTCCTCTGACCCTCTCCTCTGCTCCTCTGACCCTCTCCTCTGCTCCTCTGCTCCTCGGACCCTCTCCTCTGCTCCTCTGCTCCTCTCCTCTGCTCCTCTGCTCCTCTCCTCTGCTCCTCTGATGCTCTCCTCTGTTCCTCTGATGCTCTCCTCTGCTTCTCTGACCCTCTCCTCTGCTCCTCCTGCTCTCCTCTGCTCCTCTGACCCTCTCCTCTACTCCTCTGACCCTCTCCTCTGCTCCTCTGATCCTCTCCTCTGCTCCTCTGACCCTCTCCACTGCTCCTCTGACCCTCTCCTCTGACCCTCTCCTCTGCTCCACTGACCCTCTCCTCTGCTCCTCTGACCCTCTCCTCTGAATCCCCTGCCCCTTTGACCCTCTTCTCTGTACCACATATTCACTCTCCTCCTCTGCACCATGGCTTCTGATTGGTGTGAATTGGTTTTATGTTCAGCAAAAGAAACTGTCTGGCACTGACTTTGCTTTTGGTGAAATTTAGCACCAATTTTAACACTTTCCCTTTGCTTGTTTGGTGAGGATGCGACATACAGATGAAATACGCACTAGTAGTAACACAACATCCGATCCCAAAGTCGCGGAAGTCTTATTAAGCACAGATACAAGAGGAGCTGTCCGTGGTGCTGAATTAGATAGGCAGCGTTGGCAGATTGCTTGGTTTGAAGGAGACATTGTGCTAATGTTCAGGTGTGTATTATTAAACGGTAACATATGTAGGTCATCAGTTTACATTTTGTTCAAAAAACTCAATGTTGCTTTAAAATTGATTTATTATAGAGAGCATTCTGTTCTGTTCAAAACAACAGAACTGGTATTTCCCACTGCTTTCAACATCTCACAGTAATGAGCAAAGGATTTTAATTTAAATGTAGGTTTTCTTTAGAAATTGAATTGCAATTGCAATTAAGTACAGAACAGTGGGTGGAGGGATGCTAGGTGAAAACAGGAAAAGTTAAAAGTTCATGGTAAATGGTGACATTTTTTTGAATTTTTTTTTTTTTAACATTTTGTTGCACTTTTCCACCTTCAGTTTACTCAAAGTGCTTTACATCAAGGAACCACTCACACATTTACACACATTCATACACCAACGTACCCAGACACTGGGGGCGAGGTGGGTGAGTGTCTTGCCCAAGGACACATTGACAGAATTCATCTGTGGGAGATGGAATCGCACCCCCAACTTTGAACATGATGTTTAATGTCGAGATTAAGATTCAGACCTTTCAATTATAATTGAAGTTGACTTTACATAACAAATAATAATAAAAGAGGCAATGCCAGAGAAGCTAAACCCAAAATGTTTTTGATGAGTGAACAGAAATCTAGAGGGAAAATGATCATGATATTTCATAATCAACCCCTTTAGACTTATTATATATTATATTATTATATATTATATTCTGTATTGGAGAGAGGAACAAGTTAGATGAGATAGTTCTACCTGTATCCAATTCTCCTCTATGTATTTTATTTTGTATACAGAGAGATATAAATCTGGTCCCTATTCTCTCCATCAAGTCTTGAGTGATAGAGGGAGTGGGGACCCTGATTGGTTAAGTCCAAACAAATGGGGCTTAGACTTCATTTACCTCCTATTTATAACTCCATCCTCAGTCCTAAATCAAAACAAGGAAAACAATAGTGCTGCTAATAGGTGTGAGAGCATCCATTAGGGGCCTTAACGATTATGCAATGACAAACTAGAATATAATCTGTATATTTACAATGCAGATAACTCAGGGCCAAATAGTATATTAAAGTGGAACATTCAAATATAGAGAATGCATAAGACAGTGTATATGAATCTGAAGGGTGACTGAGAGTGTTCATTAGGCTGCAGACTCAGGAGTAGAGTTTAGCGCAGAGGGAGGTGGAGAGGATCTATACACAGCTTTAGTATAAATGATAGCTCCAATTAGTGTAGTGTAAATCTGCGAATCAGACACTTCTCCCACAGGAAATGCAGACTTTTACAGTTTAATAACACTGGTACTTTCACCTCCAAATGAGCCATTAATCTGCATCTATGGATTTTGTCTTTACATAGTACTGCTAATAATGCTACTATAAACTGGTGCTGCTACTTGTACAACTAATTTAACTAATTAAAAGTGCAGTATGTGAGTTTTACTGTCTTAAAAATGTGAAAAACAGAACTAATTCATTGTAAACAGTTTGCAGTGGTCCAAAGTTACTCCTCACTTACTTTATGCATTCAGAACACCCTAATTATTCACACAATGAGTTTATAAGTGCTTTTCACAACTTTCAGAGGCCAGAGCGGAGTTTTGGGGATGATGATAATGCTAATGCACACCTTCTGATTCTCAGACAATGAAACAGTGTATAATTTGATGCAGACAGTACACAGTGGACTTATTTTGACCTAAAAAGCTGCTTACACAATATATCTGTAGTGGGGCAAGATAATGTTTGACTTAATTAAAAAATGGGTTACTTGCACATCGTAGCAGAGCAGCTTAGAGCTTAATAGAAATTTCATCCACTCCAGTACTACTACTGCTGCTGCTGCTGCTACTACTACTACTACTACTACTACTACTACTACTACTACTACTACTACTACTACTACTACTACTACTACTACTACTACTGCTCCAAGTACTACTACTACTAATACTACTGCTGCTGCTACTTCGACTACTACTATTAGTACTACTGCTACTGCTCCAACTAGTACTACTACCACCACTACTACTGCTACTGCTGCTCCTACTACTACTACTACTACTACTACTACTGCTACTACTACTACTACTACTACTATTATTACTACTGCTACTGCTACTACTGCTACTACTACTACTGCTACTGCTGCTACTTCGACTACTACTATTACTACTACTACTACTACTGCTCCAACTAAATACTACCACCACTACTACTACTACTACTGTGCTCCTACTACTACTACTAGTACTACTACTACTACTACTAGTGCTGCTCCTGCTGCTGCTGCTGCTGCTGCTGCTACTACTACTACTACTACTACTACTACTACTACTACTACTATTACAAACTTGTGGCCTATGAAGTGAATCTTAATTAACATGTTTGTGAATGAGTTCCAGTTTATTAAAAAAAATAAAAAATAAAATAAATTGTATCTCAGAAGTCAAAAACATGTTAAGAACGTGTGACCTAATGTACAGAGCTTCTATTTTTACACAAACTCAAACAGTCAAATCAAATTCAAATGTGAGTGTTACATAAGGAACCAGATCTGCATTGTTCTGCTCTGCTCCATATGGCTTCATCCTCTCACACACATTTGGCCCAAAGCAAACACACAAAACATACTCGCAGCTCTCTCTTTCTCCGCTCCTTTCCTCTTTTTATCTCTCTCCTCATCCACCTCTCCTGTCTCTCCCCTGTCCCCCCTCCCTTTCTCACCTCCTCTTTCTCCTCCACTCACTCTTTCTCACTTTCTGCTGTTTCTCCCTCTCTTTCACTCCCTCTCTCCTCCTCACCCTCCCGCCTCTCTCTCTCTCTTTCTCCTCCTCTATCTTTCTTCCTTCCATCTTCTCTCCCTCTCTCCTTCCCTCCTCTTTCTCCCTCTTATCTGCTGTCTCCTCTTTCTCCCTCCTCTCTTCCTCTCTTATCGTCTCCCTCCTCTCCTCTTTGTTTCCCTTCCGTCTTCCCCATCACCTCTCTCCTGTCCCTTTCCTCTTCTGTCTCTCTATCTCTCTCTCCCATCCTCTCCTTCTTAGTATCTCTCCACTCTTCCCCTTTCTCCCTCTGTTTCTTTCCTCCTCTATCACCCCCTGTCTCCTTCCTCTTTCTCCCTCTCATCTACTGTCTCCCCTTTCTCTGTCCTCACCTCCTCTTTTGTCTTCTCCCTCCTCTCCTGTTTCTCTCTCTTCTGTCTTTCCCATCACCACTCTCCTGTCCCTTTCCTCGTCTCCCTTTCTATCTCTCTCCCAACCTCTCCTTCCCTGTATCTCTTTTCTCTTCCCCTTCCCCTCTCTGTTTCTTTCCACCTCTATCCCTCTTCCTGTCATTCTCTCCCCTGTCTCCTTCCCTCCTCTTTCTCCCTCTCATCTGCACCTTTCCTTCTCCTCTCCTCTCCTCCCTCTCTTTTTTCTCTCCTCTCTGGCTCTTCTCTTACCCTCTCTTCTTCCTCTCTTCCTCCTGGCCTTTATCGCGGTAGCACCAGATCTGAATAAACATCAAACCAGGACGACCGTGGCGTGGGTGCAGGGGGGCGTCACAGAGCCACGCGTGCCCAGAGGAAGGGCCTCGCTCCTGGGGTAAATGTGAAGTGACACCTCCCTGTGTGCTGGAGCAGACCTGAGCACACAGCAGTGGAACAGAAAGTCTACAGGAGCTGAGACTGTGAAAGATAATGGAGATTTAGAAACTTGTTCAACTACAGATTTATTTAGATTTAATTTCCTATTAGACTATCACCACTTCTTCTACTGATAATATAAATTTTATGTCATACGGTTGAAGAGTGTAGGGGGGGATTCCAAGGAAGCAAGCAGGAGACAATCCTGCAGGACAAATAAGAGTCAGGTTTGTGGAGATGCAAGCCCACTAAAAGTAAAAGCACTTTTTATTGTTGTATTATTATTTATTATTATATTATTATTATTATTATTATTATTATTATTATTTATTAATGTATTTATTTTATTTTTATTTTAATTTTTTTTCAATGCAATAAAAACAACCAAAATGAGAAAGCATGCTTTTATTTATTATTTTGTTAAAATGTTACAGACTGTGGCTTTAAGTTGCATGAGTAAATGTATTCAAGCAAAGCAGTCATGTTATTTCTTTTGGGATAGATAGTAGAGGGAGATGGAGACAAAGAGAGGGAATGAAGAGAGGGAATGAAGAGAGGGAATGAAGAGAGGGTGGCAGGGAGAGAGAAAGAGGAGAGAGAGGAGGTCAGGTGCCTGAGGGCAAACTACGATCTGCAGCGACTCTATCACCACAACATGAGGAAACACGCCAAAGACTCGCTGTGAAATGTGAAAAAGAGCCAGGAGCAGATGACGAGAGGAAAGAGAGGAGGAGGAGGAAGGAGAGAGAGGGAGAGAGAGAAATCATAGCAAGACGAGGAAGTAGAGAGAGGAGGAGAGAGAGAGACCAAGGCAATAACAAGAGGAGGGATGGTGAGAGAGGGAAAAACACACAGTAAATGTACAATATTATAAAAGAGTTTGTTACAGAGTCAGGGTTTTGAAGGTGCACCATGATACTTTTGCGGTGGATGATCAGACACACACAGGCGCGCGCGCACACACACACACACACACACACACACACACACACACACACACACACACACACACACACACACACACACACACACACACACACACACACACACACCACACACACACACACACCACACTAGACACTAGCTTTTTACATCACTGTGTCTTCAGAATTAAACAGGATTTCTGGATGGAGTAGAAAAATCTTAAAACAGCTTGAAACATTGTGCAGATCAACTTTTGTCACCACAGACTGGCTGTTAAATTATTTTTCTTACTTTTTAGACCCCCCCCCAAAAATAGACTAAATAAAACATGTTATTTTTATTTATTTATTTTTATTTTATTTAATTTTATTTTTTTTATTTTTTTTTTTTTTAATTTCATTGTGATTGTGTTTATTGCACTAAAAACATGTGTCCTTACTGTGAGCGAGCTTGCATCTCCACACACCTGACTCTTATTTGATCTGGAGGAGGGCCCACTTGTTTCCATGGAAATGTTGTTCCATTGGCTATAATCTTCGACAGTGTTACACAAATGTATCTATCTCCTGCATGAAGAATGTTTTGGTTTTAAGTTACCATGCCAGTGATGGGCCACCTCCAGAAAGTGACATACTGTAGCTTTAAACTTTGGCATTCTACATTCATAACTGAATATATGTATGGCACTGTTGCTCTTTTGCTCATAAATAATTGTGTTTAAAAATGAGGTCACCTGTACTTTTTTTTTCCTTTTTTACTAAAATTCCTGGATGGTGAAATGTGTCCCTGGCCTCACTCTGCTCTATCACTCACTTTTAAGGCGGTGCCAGCTGGACAGTTTTAACGTCCCTGTCCTCCTGAGACCATCTGTGTCCAGTCCACCTTTAGTTATGTGCTCACCTCTCCTTCTGCTCCAGTCTGCTCCTTTCTGCTCCTGTCTACTCCTGTCTAAACCAAAAATCCTGTTTTTTTCTGCTCCTCTGGTTCTGCTCCTCTGGTTCTGCTGCTCTGGTTCTGCTCCTCTGGCTCTCCTCTTTTGGCTTTGATCTTCTGGCTCTGCTCCTGTCTGCTCCTTCTGCTCCTGTTTGCTCCTGTCTGCTCCTCTGGCTCTGCTCCTCTTGTCTACTCCTTCTGTTCCTTTGTCTCTGCTCCTCCTTCTGCTCCTGTATGGCCCTGTCTGCTTCTTCAGCTCCTGTCTGATCCTTCTGTCTGCTCTTTTTGTTTGCTCCTGTCTGCTCCTCTGGCTCTGCTCCTCTCTGGCTCTGCTCCTCCTGTCTGCCCCTGTCTGCTCCAGCTGTCTGCTCCTGTCTGCTTCTGCCTGCTCCTCATGTCTCCTCCTGTCAGCTCCTGTCTGCCCCTGTCTGCTCCTGTGCCCTGCTACTCTGCGATACTTTCAATTCACCTAAACAGCTCTTAACCCACAAAACTCTCCTCCTCCACTTCACTCAAAAAAACGCACGTTTCCTCAGCAATTCCAGCCAATCATGAATCAGTGCTAGTGCAGCACCCTTTTTAGAACAGTAAGAGCACAGACTACAAAACAGTTTCTGTAAAATATTGTCTAGATAAAACTTTTGTAACAACACTGGCTGACTTGCTATTAAACTACTTTATTGAACTGCGGTATTCAACAACTAAATACATATGTGGAAATGCTGCTAACAAAAAAGTGTTAAGAATGAGGTCACCTGTACTTTTTTTTTGTCTTTTTGCTCAACTTCTTGGATGGTGAAATGTGTCCCTGGCCTCACTCTGCTCTATCACTCACTTTTAAGGCGGTGCCAGCTGGACAGTTTTAACGTCCCTGTCCTCCTGAGACCATCTGTGTCCAGTCCACCTTTAGTTAGTTTTTAGTTTAGTTTCCCTGTCTGCTCCTATCTGCTCCTGTCTGTCCCAGTCTGCTCCTGTTTGCTCCTTCTGCTCCTCTGGTTTTGCTCCTGCCTGCTTCTTCTGTTCCTGTCAGTTCCTGTCTGCTAATTCTGTTCCCGCCGGCTCCCGTCGGCTCCCGTCGGCTCCCGTCGGCTCCCGTCGGCTCCCGTCGGCTCCCGTCGGCTCCCGTCGGCTCCCGTCGGCTCCCGTCGGCTCCCGTCGGCTCCTTCTTCTCCTGTATGTTTCTGTGGGCTCCCGTCTGCTCCTGTCAGCTCCTGTCTGTTTTTCTGGCTCTGCTCCTGTCTGCTTTGGCCCGCTCCTTCTGCTCCTGTCGGGTTTTGTCTGCTCCTGTTTGCTCCTGTCTGCTCCTGTCTGCTCCTGTTTGCTCCTGTCTGCTCCTGTCTGCTCCTGTCTGCTCCTGTCTGCTCCTGTGTGCCTCTCTGCCCTGTTACAGAACTCTGAGGTACTTTCAATTCAATTCAACAGCTCTTAACCCACAAGACTATTCTTCTCCAGTTCACTCCTAACAGATGTGTTTCTTCAGAGGTAGAGTCTGAAATTGTACTTAAGTAGGAGTAACATTACTTCTAAATATTATTACATGCGTAGAAGTACAAAGCAGTGGCCCAAGAAATGACTCAAGTAAGAGTAAAAAAAGTATTTTGGAGAAGTACAACTCAATCACATAACTGATTTATAATTTGATGTCAATGTAACTGGCAGGGCAAAACATTAAATAATGCACAAAATCTGGTATTTTCAAAAATTAGACACAAAAATTAGACAAACTGTGCAAAAGAAACACAAATCATTTCATATTATCAACATAAAACTTTTGTTACTTGCAGATTTACTGGCAGTGGGAAGAGGAAACACAACTTTTTACCCAAGTATGAGTACTCTTATTTCAATAAAAAAAACATTACTCAAGTAGGTGTAAAAGCATGCTGCTAGAAAAGTACAGTGTCGTTATAAAGTTACTCAAGTAAATGTGACTAGTAGTACCCACCTCTGTGTTTCCTTTCATGTCAAATAGAACTGAAGCAGTGTTACACCTTCTCTCTGTTATTATATTGGCTGCGCTGGAGGGCTCGTGTCTTTTATTGAATAGGATGTGGTTCTGAGCTATTGAACCGAACGTATGGAGCGAGAGATCAGTTTTGAGTGGGCAGAAAGATAAACGATAGCAAGAATAGTAGGTGTAAAAGTCCATATGCAGTGCACTGGTTCACAGGGAATGCATTGTTCTGTGGTCAATATCACAACTGTTGCGTGAAGTGATTCATAAACGGTGGTTGGATCAGCATTGACGAGTTCATGTTGTTGTTGTGTCATTGGGCACTCTTCTTGCCCAAGTTTTTATAATGTGCTGAGACTGTGTGAGACGTTGGAGATGAGAATCGGAAGCCAAAATCAGAAGCCAAATTTCTGTCACTTATCACAGCTGTGACAACAATTTTATGACCAAATATTCCAAAATGTGGATTAGCCAATTCAAATGTGAAAATATGCTGTTTGCTAATGAAAAGTCAGGGCCAGCAGCACAACATGAGAAAATCAATCTATTCTGCTTCTATTACTGAAGTTGTTTTAATCAATATAACAGTTTAATATGATGAAGAAGAATAAAATAATGGGAAAATTACTATCTATATATGTGGTTGTTTACAAGAAAAGGCATAATTTAAGTATCATTCCACAAAAGCAAATTCTTGTTGATCATTACAATAGTTACAAAAAAAAAAAAAAAGAAAGAGTAATAGCTCAACATACCTAACCCCATTGACTTCGCCTCCCTTCTGTATAAAACATTTATTTCCAGATATCCCTATGGCTCTGACCCAGGTGTATAGTATGAATCGTGCTCACAAACTGTATAAAGGAGTGGACTAAGGGAGTATTGTGTCACCCACAGCGTTCGGCTCCACCCAAATCAAGCTCATTCAGGCTAGCAGTTATGGGGCAAATTTCCATATTTTGAATTCCTACCATGACTATCATAGCAACCAAAGAGCAAATCCAGAGTGAGGCTGTTGAAGGTAATGGCCCTTTCCACCCGCACCACTGGTTTAGCAGGGGGTGGGCACCTAGCAGGAGCAACCTTGGGGAAATAAGATTTGTCTGTTATTAATGTTCATATCCTGATTTATGGACAAAATTGTGAAATAAAAATACCAGGTTCACGCAGAGCGGGTTAATCCGGACATTTTAAGGTCAGAATGATGAGCCTGACAGCAGCAGTTACAGAGAGACGGGCAGCAGATTTTCAATAGACAGTGAATTGGAGCCAGGGTGGATGGAGCCGGATAATTTCCTAATTTCCTTTGGAACGTGGCATCAAGCAGGTTATCCATTCAAATATTACAGTCTATGGTGTTGATACTAAACTGATAAGACTTTACACTTCCATCTGTCTCTCCTCCTCTAGGACTTTACAACAGCAAGTGGAGGTTTGAGAGAATGGACCACTGCTGTAATGAAAACCTGGGGAAAAAGAGAGAGGAGGTTGTCTCTCTCTCTTTATCCTCTTTCTCCTCCATCACTTTTTCTCTATCGCCCTCTTCTCTTCTCTACTGTCCTACCTGCCCCTCTCTCTCATTTAATTCCCGGACACCCCCCCTTTCACTTTCCCATCTCATTCTGCTCATCACTCTCTCTCTCTCTCCTCCTTCTCTTTCTTTTGTTTCTCTATCTCCCGTCCCCCTATCTGTCTATCTCTCCTCCCTCTCTCTATCTGTCTATCTCTCTTTCTCTCCCCTTCTGTCTCCCCTCTTTCTTGTTAGGCTATCCCACCTCTGTGCACCAGTGGCAGACAAGTGTTATTTCTGTGAACTGTTCATGAAAAGAAAACGGTTACTCTCCCCGGGCTCCTATTTCTAAAGGAGACTTATTGGACTTTATATCAGGAGTCTAACCCACAACCTCCTTACTGAGAGGGGGAGGCAGGATAACCACTGTGCCACAGAAACATATCTGTATTTTCAATTTACAGAGTATTTTTGCAGAAGATATCTATATGATTTATAGATCTCTGGAGACAATGTGATGGAACAGAGCAAATCCAAATCCTGACACTGACAAGGACACAACGAGGAGACGAGGAGACGAGGAAACAAGGGTGTATCCTAAATCCTTCCCTATTGTAACACTGAGGCCTAACTGGATTATAGCACTGTATGTGTGTGAGGGTGCGTATTTATCACATTGTGGGGACTAAAATCTGTAGACACACAAACACACACACTTGACACCTGCCTTCTTTATGGGGACAAGTTTGGTTTCAGATATGAGTTAAAATAAATTTAAGTGTAAAGTTAGGTTTAAATAAAAGTTAGGCAAGTATTGGCTAGGGTTAAGATGCATATGACTACTCATAGACTACTCATTTCACATCATTTTACTTCCTGGTTGGACACGGGAAGCAGATGTGACATACTTAGTTACCTAGCAACCATATGTTAACAAGGGCCAAAATGTGTCTAAATTACACAAAATTTCTGACAGTGCAATGACAACACCTTTATTTTTGATAAATGAAGGTTTAAACCATAAACCATATAAAGAAGTGGACTAAGGGAGTGTGGCATCACCTATAGCGTTTGGTCCCAGTCAAATGAAGCCCATTGAGGCTAGCAGTTATAGAGACCAATTTGGAGCCAGGTTCCAAAATTTGAACTTCAACCTCAAGTATCATAGTAACCAACAAACCAAGGCTGTTTAACGCTGCCTGCACCACTAGTTTAGCAAGGACCGGGCGCTTAGCAACAATGTCAATCAAACCTGTTGCTAACGCTATTGGGATCAGCCTCGGGGAAAGAAGGCGTCTGATTTGTCTCTTATTAATGTTCATATCTTGATTTACTGACACAATAGTGAAATACAAAACACCAGGATCATGTAGAGCAGGTTAATGCGAACATGTAAGACCAAAATGACAAACCTGACAGCAGCAGTTATAGAGAGAGGGATGAAAGTGAATTAGAGTCGAGGAAGCCAAAAGTACGCTCATGCTCAGTTCATATTTGGAACATGGAAGCTAGCGGGATGGCTATGTCTAAACAGCCTATGTACATCAGCCCCTGTCACAAAAATGCCTTTTCTTGTGCGCTAATCGTCTTTGTGTTTTTAATGGAATTTTCAGGAAAAACAAGTAGTATTTATTACTAACCAACACATTTTTCCCATGGAACCACACACAGCCTTTTGTGTTTTCCCAGGCTGGATTTCATGCAAACGGACTGGTAGCGGTTTATTCATAATCGGGGATCAACAGTGCCCGACACCAGTGCTTATTGTGTATTTGTGTGTATTTGTGTATACATGTGTGTTACTTCCATTAAATCGACGGAAGATCGCTATCGTCTTCTTCTGCCTCGGTGGCATCTCTGTGTAAAGCCACTATCTGCAGCACGTTTATCAGCACGTCGCCCCCCGCTGGTGACAAGGACACAGGAGACAGAGGAGGGGGGGGGATAGAAGTGATGACGGATCAGGAAAAAAAAGAGAGAAAGAGCGAGGGATGAGTCACGGTAAGACGAAAGGATTCAATTCCTAATCTGTCCATCGGGAAAGCAAGTGGCGCTACTTCAGATTTTTATCACAATCCGGTCTGCAGCAGAGGCTTTCAAAACAAGTCATAACAACTAAGATCATATTTCTAAGTACCACCAGATCTAAACATGGACTATATCAGGACTAACTGAGGTCTAAAATGAGACTAAACTAGGTCGAAAATAAATGGTCAGTAGTCAAAGGCACTTAAAAAACTTCATTTTCACCACATCAAAATATTTCCATACTTCTCCTCTTCTTTTTCTTTATCTCCTCTGTCTCTCCTATATTTCTTCTCTCTCTTCCCACTCTCCATCTTTCTGCTATCCCCCTCTTTCTGTCCCTTCTCTCTCTCTCCAACCTCTCTTCATTCCTCTATTTCCCCCTCTCTCTACTGTACTATCACCATATTATTCTCAACCACCCTCTTCTCTCACTCTCTCTCCATGTCCTCCTCTCTGTTGTACTATATACTTAACTTCTTCTCTCCCCTCTCTCTCTCTTCTCCATCCCTCTCTTCATTTTCCTCCCTCTCTTCACCAACTTCTATCACTTTCCACCACCCTCTTCTCTCTTTCAGTCTTTTCCTCTCTGTTGGACTATTCTGTACCATCCTAATGCTGTCCCTCTGTCCTCTCTGTTCTAATTCCTTTTTATTTCTCCTTTCGCCTCCCCCTCTCCTCCATCCTTCTCTTACTGCTCCCTCTGTCTATCCTCCTATCTCTCTTCTATCACTCTCAACCCCTATCTTTTCCCTCTCTCTCCCCTTTCCTCTTTGTCCCTATCTCCATTTAATTCTACCTTCCTGATTCATTCTATTTCTCTTTCTCCCTCTCTCTTTCCCCTTAATCTCTCTGTCTCCTTTTTCTCTCTCCTCTTTTGTTCCTCCATCTCTTCTCCTCCATCTCCTTTCTGTCTTCCTGTCTCTCCCTCTCTTTTCTCTTCTTCCTCCTCCTCCTCCCTCTCCTCCTCTCCTTTCTTCCTATTGCTGACTCGGCTGCCTGTTGAGTTTTTTCTCCTCTCTCTCCTTTTCTCCCTCCCTCTGCTCTCTCTTCCTCTATTCCCCTCCTCTCTCCTCCTCATCCTCTCTTCTCCTCCCTGACTTGTTCATTTTGTCCTCCCTCTCTCCTCCCTCCATTCTTCTCTTGCTATTGCTGTCTCAGCTATCTGTTGAGTGACTAGTTTTCTCCTCCCTCTCTCCTCCATCTTTCCCTCCCTCGTCCTCTCTTCTCCTCTCTCCCTTTCTCCTTCTCTCATCTCCCCTCTCTCTGTGCTTTCTCAGCTGTCTGTTGGGTGACTTGTTTGTTTTCTCCTCCCTCTCTCCTCCTCTCTCCTCCCTCTCTCTTCTCCTCTCCTCTCTCTCCCCTTTTGCTGTCTCAGCTGTCTTTTTGGTGACTTGTTTGTTTTTTGGATGACTTGTTTGTTTTTTCCTCTTCTTGCCTCCCTCTCTCCCCCTCTCTCTCCCTCTCCTCTCTCCTCCCTCTCTCCCCTCTCCTCTCCCTCTCTTCCTGTTGCTATCTCAGCTGTTGGATGATTTTGTTTTGTTTTCTACCTACTCTCCTCTCTTCCTCTCTCTCCCTTTTTCCTCCTCTGCTCCTTTTCTCCTCCTCTCCTCCCTCATTCCTCTCTTCCTGTTGCTTTTCAGCTGTCTGTTAAATGGCTTGTTTTCTCCTCCCTCTCTCTTCCCTCTCCCTCTCTCTCCTCTTCTCTCCTCTTTCCCCCTCTGTCCTCCCCATACTCTCTTCCTCCTCTTTTCCTCCTCCTCCTCTCCCTCTCTCCTCCCTCAGTCCTCCCTCTCTGTTCTCCTCTCGTCTCCCTGTTGCTGTGTCAGCTGTCTGTTGGATGACCCTCTTTCCTCCCTCTCCATTTTTCCTCCACTCCTCTCCATTGTCCCCCCATCTCTTCCCCTTGATGTTTCAGCTGTCTGTTGGATGGCTTATTTGTCCCTCTCTAACCCCCCTCTCTCTCTTTCCCTCGTCTCTCCCGCTCCTTTCTTTGTTTTCTCCTCCCTCTCTCCTCTCTTCCCCCATCTCGTCCTGTTGCTGTTTCAGCTGTCTGTTGGGTGACACCCCCCCCCCCCCCACACACACACACACACACCTCACTCTCCCCCCTCTCTCTCCTCGTCCTCTCTTTCCCTTCTCTCCCCCCTATGCTCTCTATTATTTTCTCCTCCCTCTGGCCTCCTCCTCTCTCCTCCTCTCTTGGTCTCCTCTCCTATTGCTGTCTCAGCTGTCTGTTCAGTGACTTGTTCGTTTTCTCCTCCTCCTCTCTCCTCCCTCCATCCCTCCTCTCCTCCTCTCTCCCTCTCTCTCTCTCCTCTCCTCCTCTCCTGTTGCTGTCTCAGCTGTCTGTTCAGTGACTTGTTCGTTTTCAGCTGGCGGCTCACTTTGCGCTGTCATCCATTTTCTACTTTTCTCCACCTTCATATATTTATTAGGCCCTTCACTGACCTGAGCTGTGTTTCAATGAAGAGAGAGAGAGAGCGCGCAAGAGAGGAAGAGAGGGAAGAGTATGTACGGTTCAGATACGTAGGAGAGGAAGGTGAGGGAGACGAGGGAGAGAAGAGATAGGGAGAAGAATGAGAGAAGAGAAGAGAAGTTTTAGTTTCATAGATTAGTCAATAGTAAGTTTTTATTTCTCTTTAAATAGTTTAGTTTGTTCATTAGCGTTGTTAGCTCAATGGTTCAGCATTCATCCAAAAACTCAGAGGTTGTTGGTGTAACTTTTCAAAACACAGAAATGCTAGCACCCTAACCCCCTTCTGGGACCCTCTGACTGTGAGGGAAACATGTTATGATCCCATAGCTGTGATAGAGAGATGCTGGGACCCTTTGGTTGTGAGGGAGAATGATAGGACCTTTACCTGTGAGGGAAAGATGCTGGTGTAGTGGGACTCTATATGGACCCTGTGAATGTGAGGGAGTGTTACTGGGACCACATGGCCATTAGAGAGCAATGCTGGGACATTGTATCTCTGAGGTGAGATATGATAGGATCTTGTAGATGTGAAGGAAATATGCTGGGATCCTGTGACTGTCAGAGACAGATGTTTTGATACAGAGATGCTGGGACCCTTTCGTAATGAGGGCAAGATCACAGGACCCTTTAGCTGTGAGGGAAAGGTGCTAGTGTAGCGGGACCGTCTGTGGACCCTGTGGATTTGAGGGAGTGTTACTGGGACCACATGGTTGTGAGAGAGCGAGGCTGAGATATTTTAACTGTGTGGGATAGAGATGATAGGCCTCTGTAGCTGTGAGGAAAGTATGTTGGGACCCAATGACTCTGAGGAAGAGATGTTATGACCCTGTAGCTGTGATAAAGAGATGCTGGGGCCCTTTAGTTATAAAGGAGAAATTATGGGACCTTATAGCTGTGAGAGAAATATGCCAGGACCCTTTCACTGTGAGGGAGAAATATTTTTTTCACCCTGTAGCTGGGGGATAATAGGACCTTGTTGCTGTGAAGGACATATGCTGGGACCCTTTAACTGTGAGGGAGACAGATGCTGGTTAAGTGACACTTTGGGAGAGGATGGTCTGGTGACTGAATAGACACACACATTTTTCCTTCTGATATGGTGCTTGCTTTTGCTGCTGCATGTGTAATGAGTTGCCCGAGGAAGAACGTGGCCAGATGAATGGAAACCGCTAAAACTAAGCAAAATTTATGCATCCGGAGTTTAATTTATGATTTTAATTTAATGAGGAAACGTGTGGCCCAGTTTGGAGACGCAGAGAGCAGATGTGATATGGAATTACATTGAAGTCCAGTGTGGAACGCTTTGTTTTATCAATTAGACGAGGCAGCGGAGAGACTGTAGTGGATTTCTTGCTACCACAAGCTTAACAAGCTTTACAGTCCACATCTGAAGTGGACTCAAGAGTTATTCACTGTAACGATGGGCCAATAGAAGAAAGTGCCTTATTTTTCTTTGTTGGCTGTAATCATCTAAGTTGTCCATGCCTCTCTTCGTCATATCAGTATTCACATGCATTTGGAGTTTTCAGACCCGTGCACAGCTTTAGATAAGTGCAGCAGGTGGACCGCTGTCACAGCCAATCAGCCCCCAGCACAAAACCCTCACAGCCAATCCGCTCTCTGCACAAAATGCCATATGGCGGCGCACATGGCTGTTTCTTCTGGGTGCTGTTTTTCCAATAAATATATAAAGTAGCTGTACTGTACCTATGCTTTTTAGGTTTATATTTAGCTTTCTTTTTTTTTTTTTTTTTTTTTACTGTGAAACTGCTATTTTTGAGGTGTATTTTGGTCCAGCTTAATGTTGATGATTTAAGAAATGTTTATCACATGCTTCTTAAGAGGTAAGCTCATTTCTGTGCACTAACCGCTAATGTTAAAAATCTACCTAAAACAATAATGTTCTGTAGTGAGGTTTTCTACCGAGTCTCTGGTGTTACTCACGTGTTGTCAAGTTGTCGTGGGTCACCATAACAGTCCCACATATTTTGTAGGCTACTTTGCAGGCTAACACTAACTCGCCCATTGAAAATGCATTGAAGCTAATGTACGGAAGGGTATCAGCCTATAGAATGCAATGCTTACAAACACCAGACTGCTGAATACTGTCCGCATCAAATTGAAAAACATTTTATCAAACACAAATGCAGAAGACAGAGCCGTTTCTATATGTCGGTTTGTGATGAGAGTGCGTTGCTGTTTAATGGTGGCACATCCTGCTTCGCGTCTTCATCTGAAAAAACTGATCTAAAGCAGTGTCACCCATGTGAATACGAGGGATATGACAAAGGGTTTGAGACAGGGGCTTTGAAAACATTTTATTCTTCATTTATAAATATAAACTCTCTGTCTCCCTGTTCTAGTATAAATGCGCTCATTAGGCTCTGATCCTGAGACACTGTGTTAATATCTTTGTATTGGAGACGCATTAATTCACTCCTTCAGGTATGTGAGAAATCTATTTGGTTTGTGTCTGATTTACACACAATCAGACACACTTTGGGTCAATTGCTCTCTTGTCTTCTTGTCTTGTTTCCTTGCTCTTCTGGGTCTCAACTCAACTTTAAAAACAACACAGTCGACCAAAGTGCTGTAGACAAATCAAACACAATACATAACAAAGAGTGACAAATGGTAAATGGTCGACCCTCAAACTGAGTTAAAAGCCAGAGAGAAAAAGTGAGGCTTTAGATGGGACTTTAAAAAAAAAAATGGAGTGTGTTGTACAGCCTATTGTGCAGAGGGAAGTGATTTTACAGCCTTGGTGCAGTCACTGCAAATGAACGATCACCTCTTTGTTTTCTCCTGGTATTTGAAACACGGAGAAGAGCCTGATCTGCTGACATGAGTCAACAAGGGGGTGTGAGGTACGAGCAGGTCAGACAGGTACTGAGGGGCCTGACCATGATGACATTTAAAAGCAAATAAAATAACTTTAAAACCAAGGTGAAGAGATTGAAGGGTGGGGTCAGATTTAGGTGATCCAGTAAGGTGAGAGAGTGAGGTTTTGCTGAGTCCAGTGTAAAGTAAATTGCAATAATCTAAACCAGAGTTAATAAAAACATGGATTAAAGACTCAAAGTGTAATGTAATAAAATCGGTTTCACTTTGGCAAGTTGAAAAAAAAAAAAAAAAAACTGGGCTTCACAACAGAGTTTATTTGCACATCAAGTTTAAGGCAACAGATAAAGCAAAAAAAAAAAAAAAGTAGAGGCCCAAGAACTGGCCCTTGGGGCACTGCACACAATAGAGGGGCCAGGGAGAATACCAAAACCTTATCTTTGAACCAGGATAAGGCCAGACCCATAATGCCCACCCAATTTTCTAAATGAGACAGTAAAATCTAGTCATCCACCGTATCGAATGCTGCAGTTAGATTCAAAAACAGGAGAGTAACAGTGTGTCCAGTGTCCAAAGCCAGAAGGATGTCACTAAAAACAAAGCTGACTCTGTGCTGTGTCTAAGCTTCAATTTAAAACATAAATGAAGTGGGGTGCCAGTAAGACCTCTTTACAAACACAAGGAAGGATAACGTCAATAGGGGAGCCAGTAGGTTTCATTTGATCAATAACTTTGTCTAAAAAAGGCAAGGTTACATGTTCAAACTGATCAAAAACAACAGAGCAAATTTTAGGCATGCCAGGATCATACTAGGGAGGAAAGCCCTAGTACTATTTACCTGTTTAAATTCTGACAAACCAGAGACTTCAGGGTAGTGATGTTGTGGGGCACTAAGAACAGTTTTAACAGTTTCAAATAGCAGCTGCGGGTTGTGGACATTAGATGCAATAATATCAGAGAAATGCCTAGTCTTAGCTGGTCTTATAGAACACCGGCTGTCTTGAAGCTTATCTCCCTTACAGTTTCTTTCATGTCGACACTCAACCAAGGCTCAGGCTGCGATGTCTAGTTCTGTTTTGCATGCAGAATTAAATCCAATGCATACATCTTCAGTAGATGTGTCAGTGCCAATAAAGGAACTTGTGTTAAAAACAGCAGAAAACTGTGCATGGGATGTGGAATTGATGATGTGACCAAGGTACATAAGAGTGCACAATTTGGCTATGTCTCGAAAGAGAGGAAAACATTCAAATGATCAGAATATAATGTATCAGAAGTCTGGAGGTGAGAAACATAAAATCTGTGAGTTAAAACTCATGCATGGGGTCATCTACGCACTGCATGAGATTAAAGCATTCAATCAAACTTAAGAAGTCTTTTACCAGCGGTGTTTCCGGGCAACACTCATGAATATTAAAGTCCCTTGTAATAAGGATGCGGTCATTCACCGGTATATATTCAGATAAAAACTGTGAGAAGTCATTGAGGAAGTTTTTATTGTACTTTGGAGGCCTATATATCACCGTGCATAGAATCAGAGGTGCAGAGCTAAGTTCAAACAATAACATCTTAAAGCTGGCACATGATACAGAGAGCACAAGCAGCATGCATTTAAAGTTACTTTTTAACACTGCTGCTAGTCCTGCTCCACGGCTCCATGTCCTCGGGGAGTTGAAAAACAGTCAGACGGTAAAAGTAAGCACTCGATTCACCCACAGTCATCCACCTTTCGGTTACACACAGAAGGTCCAATCCCGCGACTCAAAATAATTCTTCAGGATAAAAGTTTTATTTGCTAGTGATGTAGCATTCACCAAGGCACTTCTAGCTGGAGCTGAAGCAGTAGCCGTGAGCGTAGTCCGAGTTAGCAGCCAAAGATTGTGCTGATTCACCTGTGCCAGCGGGGAAAACTCTCATCTAAGCCGACAACTGGAACCAAACAGGAGCAAACGCCATGAGATGAAGCAGTGATATTTCTGTCTGATCCCCTGTGATCCCACAGAGGAAAATGCCAACAGAGGTTTTAGCTTCACCAGTTTGCCTCTGTGTTTACAGTGGTGCCTGCGGCACACCCTGCATCCTCGTGGTTAGGCACGGCGAAGTTAAGCCAGTATTCCAGAAAGAAGTGGTGAACGGAAAGTTTTGTGATCATTGTGGTCAAATGTCATAAAAAAGACTACTTACAACCATAAAATGAAATGCTGATATTAAATAAATGTCTTATGTTTTCTTTTTGTCCTTTTAAAAGTGTCCAGGGGGGCTGTAACCATCTTGACAATGTCCAGTCGTTAGATCTCTGAGGCTAAGCAGACTTGGGCCTGGTTAGAAGTTGGATGGGAGACCGCCAGGATTACCAGGTGCCACAGGGGTGCTGCAGTGGCTCTAGTGCAAACTGTTGTGTCCATAGGCAAGACAGTTCACCCACCTTGCGTCCAGTTTTGAAGTACATTGGTGTTTGTGAGAGCCTTAACCTCTGTAGGTTTCAGAATACCAAAAAAGCAAGAATGTTACCATGCAAAAATTAACACATTATTATATATTTTGAAGATCTCAAGGTTCTCATAATGTTGTCTCTAAACCCATGAATAGAGGACACAACCTCCAGAATTCACTCACCGAGCTGCAGAGGCTGCACTAACACTGAGTAATGAATAGCTACAGATCAGAGCAAATCCTTTCAGGTTTAAACCAACTGAATATGAGCATTGAAACTGGCAACATAAATGAGAGTGAGGCTCATTGTGTCTTGAGAATCAAAATACCAAATTATAATAGAAATAACTTTACATCATGTCCAATGTTTTTATAATTAAGAGTAAATCAGCATTACAGCATTATTATTTTATTTTTTTATTTTTATTTAATTTTTTTTTATTTATTTATTTTTTATCAGTAATGCTATTTGATTAGAACCTGTTTACCTCAGATCTAGGGACACAGGTAGGTTATAAAATAGAAATGTTACATCCTGTACCTTTAAGAAGCAAAAATCCCACATTTACTGTAGAATATTTGGGTACTTTGTCTGGAGTGTGTTTCAGGAAAGACTTTAAGGTCAGATGGACTCGTGGGAGCAGTTTCAAGGATGGTTTAAAAAGACCCAAATGCCCCGGTACAGTTTTAGAGCCATTTTGAGGAGGTCTAATTGAGCCCAGTCGGAGTTTGTGGAGGATTTGGTCCACACACAGAGAGGAGAGATAGAATCATTTTAGTGCTATCGTCTTTAAAGGTTACAGGAGCAAAAGAGTTTAGTTTTTGGGGCTCCCTAAATGTTCGGCATTTCATTATGGGGCGGGACTAGCTTTCCAAGTCTCTAAGCACTAAACTTAAAGAGGGGATATTTAGCTAAATCGATTTTCAAAACATCAAAAACATGCCTGGAGTTTTTAAATGTCATCCATGCATGTTTGAGTAATCTAGCGACCTCTCCCGGCCCTAATTGAATTCCGTATGGTTAGCCATGCTCCCACAGGACATTTCCACATAAATACACAAAAGCATGGTATAAAACTATATACAGCAACTTTTAAATATGTTATCATGGAAATTATATGTAAAATAATACGAGAACATAGAAGAAGACGGTCTATGGTGGTATTACGTTTGCACCGCTAAACAAATGGTCCCACTACTGATAGACGGAGTTTCTGCTGCAGAGGGCCCAGAGCAATGGGGTAAACACACTTAAATACTGAGGTCCAAGTTCTTCCCCAACTACGATTTACATTTAGGTCAGTCTGGCTGGACATTTGGCTTTCTTACCTTTTGTCATGATCCCTGTTTTGTTCCTGCTTCGTGTGTGCTCTCTTTCCCTCTCTCACCTGTCTGAGCCTGGAGCTGGGCGGAGTTCCTGGCTCCTCCCATGCACACCTGGAGATTATTGCAATCAGCTGCACCTGGGGTAGGATAAGAGGAGCCAGGACTCTACACTCGGGTCAGATCGTCTGTTGGTCTTCGTGCTCGTTTGTCTACGTGCCTGTGTGTCTGCGTGTCTTCGTGTTCACCTCCTGCTCCTTGGACGAGCTCTGGACTCCCGCCTTCGACCCTGTTTCCTGACACCGACCCTGCTCCTGGAACCTGCTCAGCACCCTCGCCTCTGACCCTGCCTCCCTGCACCGGTACTGTTCACCTCGTCTTTGTCTCACCCTGGACCCTGGCCTGCACCCCGCTCCCTGCTCCTCGTCAGATCAACCGTCATTGCTTATTTGTTCACCTTTTGTAAATAAACACTGTTTAACACCTTCCCGAGTTCTGCATTTTTGGTCCCTCCTGCCTGAACGTTACGACACCTTTACCAAGTAAGAATGATCTAACAATACACATGTAAAATAAAACAGCAGACATATGAAATAAAACAACACACATGTACATGGAAACACAAAGTTACCTATAGCCTCCTACCTATAGGATTTGACAAAGACTAGTGGTGCTTTTAACACTTCTTGCAGTGTATCTTGACTAAAATTTCTACCACAATGTGCAGTAGTTTCATTTGCGGTATCCAGAACAAAATGCCAAATATTTAGTTTCCCTTCAGAGTACCTTAACTTAGTACCATATATTTTGCAAATATGATTTACAGTACAGTTGCAGAGAGCACAATTTGGCAGAGATAAAAGTTTTGATATTCTGTTTTATTTACCAAAATGTATTCAAGCAGCTTGTACAAAATAAATCTGAGTTAGAGAATAGCTCTCAGGTTTAATTTGCCGTTTAACTGTCATATTGCAAAATTGTTGACCTGGTTTATGGTTAATATCTCAGTAATTACTGGGCCTAACCACATGAAACAAAAATTGGCACAAAGTTCAATGTCTTCCCTGTCACTATAAATAAACAAACTTTTTTTTTTTTTTAGCTTCAAAAAGTGGTGCAGTATTTGTGGATCATAAGTTTGGCTATTTCTTTGAAAAACAATGACGCTCCCATACAGTTACAGTATATAGACCCCTGTCCTGCATCTGAAATTGTGACATCATCAAATTTTAGACCTCAACCTTTTTAGTTTCATTTGATTGGCTCCTTCCTCCTTTTTCTCTTCAGTTCACATCTCTTTCTCTGAAGGTCTGTTTAATTACACGTTTGCCTGAAGTTAAATTGATTTGTTCTTTTCATGAGGCTCTTTGAGATGAGACTCATCGATCTCAGGTTAACTTTCTTCATTTTACAACACTGTTAGTGCTGTTAGCAGAGTGTTAGCGCTGTTGGCATTCCTTAGCACTAACAGGACAACCCCACTGGGATCTGTTCAAATACAGACAGATTTATACGACCAGGAAACTGCACATTGAGGTCTGTCAGGGTGTAGTCCTGGTTAAGACCTAGTTTGCATCTGGTTTAGTCCTTTTGTTCTTTAAAGAAGAGGGGTTTTACTTATGTGGTATTAACTCCTAACACATAACATATTTAGGTCACCATGTTATTTTTTACTGTTTACTTATAAACATGTTTTAATAGCAATTTTTTTTTTTTTTTTTTGACGCTCTGAGTCTCCCCTCCTTTGTTCTCTATGCTAAGTCACTCCCCCTTCAGAGCACCTCACAAGACAATCAGTGTGCATTGTGCTCTAATGCTATAATCACTAATCCTAATAATAAGAGTGCTAATAATCATAAATAATATTATTATTATTATTGTGCATATTGCTAATTATACTATTATTATACTATTATTATAAGCATAATAATAATAATAACAACAACAACAACAACAACAACAACAACAACAACAATAATAATAATAATAATAATAATATAATAATAATAATTATTATTATTATTATTATTATTATTATTATTATTATTATTATTATTATTATTATTATTATTATTATTATGATTATAATAAACAGACGAATTCAAATATAAAACAATACATTTAAATAATACATAAAATATCCAGTCCTGGTTTAATCTTGCAGTATTTGTACTACACAGCATTTGTTGTCCTATTGTAGACTGAGAGAAATCCTAGTTTACAAATGGTTCTGGGATGATTTGAACAGGACTGCCTGATTTCTGGTTAAGTCCTGGTTGAGTCCTGGCTAGGTTCTGGTTTACTTCTGGTTTAGAAGAGAAGAGGAAGACGGGGGAAGAAGGGGAATAAGAAAGAAAGAGAGAGAAGAGAGATGGGGAGAGGGGCAGATAAGAGAGGGAGAGAGAGACAGAGAGAGAGGGACAGAAGAAGGAAGGAGAGAAAGAGGGGAAACAGAAAAGAAAGGGAGAGAGAGAGCAAAGAAAGAAAGAGGCCGTGGGGGGTAGTAGCTAACCCCAGTATTATGATTCTGATCTGATAATGCTGACTGCGTGCTCTGTGAGGGAGCCAGATCATCATACATGACTCAGAAGTTTTAGCAATGAGGTTTATGCCAGATGCCTTCCCGGTCCTCTTATTCGGGACTGAAAGAGTCGTTGACAAGTGGATAGCAGAAACACACATTTTTTTCCACTAAAACTAAGACAGCTGGTCCAGTCAACTGTTTGTGCATGCTGTCGTTGTGCCGTTAAGCAAGACACATCCCACTTTAAAATAAGGTCTGCAGACCGTGACATAACCCGCAGAAGAATAAATGTAGAACAGGTGGGTTTAAACAAGAGGAAGTCTCTCTTTTGCTTTTGGTCTTTTGGTTTTCTGACTAATTCTCTGATGCTTCTGTTCAGTCTCTCTCCTCTCTCCCACGTCCACTGACTCCATCCCACTCGGTACATCCCTTTCTCTTCTCTCTCCCGCTCTACTACTCTACTCTATCTGTACTATGTCTCTCTTTTTCTCTTTCCTGCTTTGTTCTCTCTCCCTTTTCTTTCCCCTTTCCTGTGTTTCTTTCTCTCATTATGTCTCCCTCCCTCATTCTCATCACTCCCCTCTCCAATCTTTTCCCTCTTTCTTTCTCTTTCTTACTTTCTTTCCTTCCTCCTGCTTCCCTTGCTCTTTCTCGAGTCCTCTCTCCCTTCTCTCGCACTATCTCTGATTTCTCTCTCCCCATCTGTTCGCTCTTTCTCTCTCTTCTCTGCCATGTCTATCTCTCTCTTTCCTTTCTCTCCCTCCCTTCCCTCTCTCACCCATTTCTATACCTTTCCCTCACTCTCTTTCCTCTGTCTCTCTCTCTCACCCATGTTCTATGGCCATCTCTCTCTTTCTCCTTTTTACTCTATCTCTCCTATATTTCTTTTTCCCATCCCCTTTTTTCTCTCCTCACATTCCTCTCGTTATCTCACCTTTCTCTCTCTCTCTCCCTCTTCCCTCCATATTTCTGTCTCTTTTTCCCTCTCTCTCTCTCTCTCCTGCTCTCTCTTTTCTCTCCCACGTTCTCTGTCTCCCTCCCACTCTCCATATCCGCACCAGCACAAAGCGCACAATTAGATCAGGCAACGCAGACGCCCACCTCTCCACACACCACACTGCACAATCCTCAATCTCTTCCTTTCTCTCTGCTCTTGCTCTATCTTTCCCACCCTCCCCTCTCACTCCACCCCTCTTTTTCCCAAGCTTTCTCTCCCTCTCCTCCTACCACTTTCTCTACTTACTCACTCACTCCTTCCCTCTCTCTTATCCTTTCTCGTCTTCCTCCCTTATCTCTTTCACCCCTCTCCCTTTACATTTCTCTCCTTCCCCTCTCCCTCTCCCTCACTCCCTTTCTCTCCCTCTTTTGTTCTGGTTTCTTCCCTTCTCCCTCTTATCTTTACCCCTTGCTGTTTCTCTCCTCCCCCTCCCTCTCTTCCTTATTTTCACTCCCTCTGCTTCCACCACTCCCTACCTCCTTCTTCCCTCCTGCACCTCATTCCGTCTCTCACTCAGGAGGTTCTCCCAAACTCTTCTACTCCTTCCTGTCTCTCTCCCTTTCTCTCTCCACTCTTCTCCTCCTCCCTCCCTCCCTCACTCTCTCTGTCCTCCCTCCCTTTCGTCCCTCCCTCCTCCTCGCTGAAGGTTAAACTAAAAGCCAGAATCACCCCGTAGAGGTGTAGGGGCCCACGCGTTCTGTTCCGCTGAGGAAAACCTCCGAGACACAGGAAAAAACAAGAAAAATCATATCCGTTTGTTTGATCCAAAGCGTTTGATTTTTGCTCCTCGTTCGTGGGTTGTAACTCTGAGCTAAGACTGTGGAATCACACCAGTCAAAGGCCACAAATGGTGTACAGCTTATAGTAACCTAAATGCACTCAATATTCTGACTTTTTAAACCTGGTTGTCTTCATACTATACATGTTAAAGGTATTTTATTACACAAAAATGACACTTGTGAACTTTCAGTCTTGTTATAATGCTGTTTCCACATCAAAAACAAAGATGGAATTGTGTTTTGTTTCATTCACACATGTTTGAGTAAGCACAAAATGCTTTGTTCCACCTGAAAAACATATTTTTGATATTAACAGCTCCTTTTACTTTTAATTCAGTAGAGGCAATTCCAGGGCTGAAATTATCCAAATAATTTTACTGAAGGTGTATGGAGTTTAAAAACGCAATGGAGCACTTCATGTGTTACCACATGACATCATAAGGTGTAACAGTTTTCTGTTTGAGAGAAGAACTCAAGCTAAATATGCAGGGTTTGTGTGTTAAACATGTGTGAAGGAAACAAACACAACTCCAAATGTGTTTTTGATGATGAAACATTATAACATACATCAGAAAATAGCATAATATGGGCCCTTTAAGTAATTTGTTTCAACCTGTTTTGTTTTTTTTGTTGTTTTTTTTCTTAGTTCAGACCTGAATCAGTATGTATAAAGGCTTAATATTCATTTTCTCTCTCCCTTCTCTCTTCAATTATTCTCGCAGTCTCTCTGCTCTTCTCTTCCTCTTCCGTTTCTCTCTCTCTTCTCTCCTCTCTCTGTCTCTCTCTCTCTCTCTGTCTCAGTCTCTCTCTCCTGTCTCTCTTTCTCTCTTTGTCTCCCTCCCTCTCCTCTTTCTCCTTTCCTTTCCCTTTCTCTCTCTTTAACTCTCTCTCCCCCTCTTCTCTCTCTCTCTCTCTCACACATACTATCTCTCTCTTTCTCTCTCCCTCATTCCCTCTCTCTTCCTCTCCCTCTCTCTCCCTCTCCCGCTCTCTCTCTCCCCCTCTCTCTCTCTTTCTCTCTGTCTTTCTCTCTCTCTTTCACTCTCGCTCTCTCTCTCTCACTCTCTCGTTCTCTCCTCTCTCTATCTCTAACTCTCCACTCACTCTCTCTATCTTTCTCTTTCTCTCTGTTTCTCTCACTCCTCCTCCTCTAATTGAAGTCATTACATAACAGGGGGATTATACAGAGACAAGCCGCTCTTCTACATTTACATAAGGACTTTGAACCTGCCGAGGGTGGAAAACTGGAAGCAGGAACGTGTTTATAAAAACAGCAAAAAGCATAAAATACACAGGTATAAAAATAAATAAATAAATAAATAAAAAATTGGAATAATAGCTTGAACTGAGACCGATTTTTTAACTTTTAAATTTAGGGAGATTGAGTGTATGTAATAAAATGCTACAATAACAATGAAGACATGAGCCACATAAATCACATAGTTCTTTTTTAATATATGATTTCACATTTCAGCCGCACATACAGTTCCTCAAGCAGCAATCCACTGACTTTATCAAAAGCAGGAGATGTTTGAGCACAATTGCAGAACAGATATTTTAAAATCTTTGTCTTTTCCCTATCTTGCTTTCATGTCATTCTTTATTTCTTTCTCTCTTGCTTTCATGTCTTTCTTTCTTTCTCTCTTGCTTTACTCCCTCTCTCCCTCACTCTCTCTTCTGCCTTGTCCTCCACCCCTCTATATCTTGCTCTCTACACTTCTACATTTCAGCACCATGGACAGCTCCAAGCCACCAAGCTCGATCTCAAAGGAAAACCCACTGAATTTACCAAAAGTAATAGATGGTTGAACACAATTTGAGGACTGATACTTTTAGATAATTATAAGTCTGAACAAAAAAAGTATACAAGACTAATTTCCCCTCATTTTCATTTGTTAGGCACATTTTTGAGAAACAAATCTCCAAATCTACCAGCTGTCTGCAGTTCACATTTAAATATTTTGTGAATTGTGTGTGTAATTGTCTTGAGTTTGCTGCTAGAGGATATTTTCATCTCTGTAGATTTATCCACTCAGAACAAACAACGCCTCAAGCTACGGTTTGACAAAGAGACGAGAGCCGGAGGAGCAGACAAAATGCTCTGGTGTTGCTGTGTAAATACAGGATTAAGACAGAGGAAAGTGGTTTGGGGGATGTTCAATTTTTGATTTCATAATTTGGCACAGTTTAGTCAGCGATTTAGAGTGAATGACAAAAGTATCACTGACAAAACACAACTTATAAACTGCTAAACAATGAAACCAGGACAGATAACATAGGATAGGAACATATCTCATCAAATCTATCCGTTGATATGTTGCAGCTGTAGGTAATATTCCTGGGGGGGTGAAGCTAACTGGAAGTACTGCTCCGTCTGAGGCTGTTACTCAAGTTAGACTTTAATCTGAGTTTTTAATACAATCTGACTAGAAAGAACCAACTTGCATGGAACTACAACAGGTGAGCTGATTTTGTGCTGTTGAACAGTCCCTCTCAAATAACATTACAGTCACAAGCTACCTAGCATTAGCCAGGTCAGTTTTTCACTTTCACCATTTTTGTTGAAAAACAAACAGTTAAACAGGATCATAAAAGCTTGTATTGATCACAACTCTTAAAAAAATTGCTATTTAAATGCATTTTGTATTTTTTTATGAGTTTCAGACTATATAAAAAACTTTTTTGACAGTGTTTCGGGCATGTCCCACTGGAAGGAAGTCCCAGGGAAGACCCAGGACACGCTGTAGGTACTATGTCTTTCAGCTGGCCTGGGAACATCTTGGGGTCCCACCCTGGAGCACTTGTGTGGGGTGAGGGAAGTCCGGGAGTCCCTGTTTAGACTGCTAAACCCGGGACCCGGCCCCGGATAAGCTGAAGAAAACGGATGAATGGAATGACAATGTTTGCTAATGTGTGTATTGTGTCACTACAGTAACTTCTGAACATTCCACCATAGAGATACATGGTGAACTCCTCAGCATGATGTCACTGCATAGGATCAATATTTAAGCCTGTGTAAAGAATATGTAAACATGAAATACTTAAAGGTACATGCCTGTTAAAGGTTAAGGTAAGTTACACTTTATTCTCCCTGTAGAGACATGTGTCCTCTGCTTTTGACCCATCCTTCAGCATCTCTGGGTTAAACCTGTTGGAGCAGTGGGGCCCATCTCCACATTTTGAACAGTGTTGGTCAGGACTATCTTGGCTGGAGGATCTGACCGTTTGTGCATGTTTTGTGTTGATGAGGGAAACTGGAGGAAACCCAGACATAGGAAGAACATGCAAACTCCACTTCACTGTTCCTCCTCTGTACCAGATATCCACTCTCCTCCTCTGCTCCTGGATACTTTTATATGAAACATTACAAAGTATTTTGTGTAGCTTTTCCTTGTGCGTTCCTGATTTTTGGGTGTGAGAATCCAAGCGCAGATCAAACTAAAGGCTCTGGTGGAAACGATGTGTTTAGTCCCTCTTAAATCAAAGCTGTGCTCTCTCCGTCTGCTCCTCCGACCTGCTCGTAAAATACACAGATTTATGGAACTAAACAGGGGCCAGCATAAAACTCTCTCTCTTCTCTCCTTCCCTCTCTACTTCTCCTTTCCTCCTCTTTATGTACTCCCCTGTCTCCCCTCTGGCTTTCACTTTCTCTCCTCTCTTCCTCTTTCTCTCTTTTCTCTCACTATCCATCCCCTCTCCCCCCTCTCTCTCCTCTTTCTATGTCTCTCTCTCTTCCTCTTCTTTACATATTTGCCTTCTCCCTCCTCTCTTCCTCCTCTCATTCCCTGTCCTCTCTCTCCCTTCCTATCTACTTTCTCCCTTTCCCTCTTTCTCTCCTCTTTTTCTTTTCCCTTCTCTCTCTCTTATGCCACTCCTTCTCGTTTCCTGTCTCTCTCCTTCCTATTTTCTATCTTGTTCTCTCTATCTCTATCTACCTCTTTCAATTTATCTCTCTCCCTGTCTCTCTGCCTCCTCCTTATATATTCTTATAGTCTTCATCTCTCCCTTTTTCTTTCCCCCCTCTTTCTCTCTCTTTATTGCTTTCTCTCTTCCTCTTTCAACTCCTCTTTTTATCTTCTCTATATTGACTCAGGCATGTATGTCCTTTCTTCTTCTTATTTTCTCTTGCTTTCTCTCTACCTCTTTCTATCCTTCCCTCCCTTCCTCTCTCTTGTCTCCCCTACTCCTGCTTGCTCTTTCTCTCTCTTCTCTGTCCTCTCCCCAACATCCCTTCTCTGTCCCTCCATTATCCCACTGCCTATATCTCTCCTCCTTTTATCCCTTTCTTTTTCTCTTCATCTCCCTGCTCCTCTTTTCCCCATGTATTCCCTCTACCTCCTTCAACATTTTCCTTCCTCTCCCGCCTACTCTCTCTCTCATCTCTCCTCTCTTTCTAACCATATATCCCACTCTCTCTCTCTCCCCCTTTCTTTCATCCTCTCTTTTTTACTTCCTCTCCCTCCCTCTATCCATCTCCCCTTCTGTGCATCCTATTTCTTCCCACAGTCGATACATCTCCTCCGTCCCATAGCTTCCTCCCACCTTCCTCCCTTGGTTCCTACATCATTTCCCTTCCTCTCATCTTTATGTTTTCTCAAAGGAAAGCGTCACAGGGATTTATGGAGAGGGATAAAACATGACAGGATTCTAACCCACAACCTCCTTACTGAGAGGAGGACACAGGATAACCACTCATGCACACTCCACCAAGGAAATCAGGAGTCTAACCCACAACCTCAAGATGACAAAACAGCTTTTCTTCCATCTTTAGTTAAGAATCTGTTTCTTGCTTCAACATATTTGAATGGGGATATTTTGGTGATGTAATTGTACAAACTATGTAATTTTGTGCAAAGATTTTAGTTATAAATCTTGTATATTCTGCTATTACCGTGTTTCAGGCCATTTCCAATTGTCATTTTGAAAAACTAAATTACAGACGTGGTCCCACTCAGAGAGAACATAAAGTGGTATTTTACTGCATTAGAGACAGAGACAGTTCAGCTGCCAAATGACTTTAACTACGATGTGCTCACTCTCTTATTTCTAAAGACCAGATAAAAACAATAAAACCAAAACATTCACAAAATAAATGTCCCGCACAGTGTTAAAGAATCGACTTACGCATTTAAAGCCTCTCCAGTACAAACTGAAATTGTATTTTAAATATATAGGTTGCGTAACTTGTGTTCATGTTGTAGAATTTGATGATGTCATAATGTCCGATGGAGGATGGGGCCTGTATAACTTTATGAGAGATTCACGGTTGTTGAAAGAAATCTCCAAACTTATGATCCACAAATGTTGAACTTTATCATTATTTGTTTGAGACTGACTCCATAAACTTGTCATATTAATCTTATGGTTTAAAGTCCTTTTTTATTGACAACAATCACGTCTTTGGGGTTGAATAATGGTACCACTTTCTGAAGCTATTGTGATTTTTTTTTATTTCACTCTTGTTTATTTATACTGACAGAGAACACGTTGAACTTTGTGCCAGTTTTTGTTTAATTTGGACACACCCAGTAATTACAGAGATATTAACCATAAAGCAGGTCATTAAATCTGTAATCTGACAGTTAAACAGCAAATTCCACCTGAGAATTCTGACCTGTCCAACAGATCTCTTTAATTTTTTGATACTGTAGCTTTCTAGTCGAAGGAAACACGCCTAAGTTCTTCTGGTTGTTTATTTTCTGAACACAAGGGCTACCACAGACCATAGCAAAACAACAGCAGTCTCAACAAGGGCCAGTCTCCAAAACAGACCAGTCACTCACAAATAGAACCTTCACATCCACTGGTCGGCATAGCAACCAAGTGTCACATACAAAAGCAGTTACATTAAGAACAAGACCACCTAAACAGTTACAAAAACAACAAAAATGTGTCAACTCTGAACTAAACTCAAAATATCAGATCATTACTATGTAGTGACATCAAGCTGGAGATGTTCAGCATGTATTTCTATGGAGGAATATTCATCAGTTACCATGGTGACACAATGCACACATTGGCAAACACTGTCAAAAAGTTTAAAGATTGTCTGACAGCTCAAGAAAAAATACTAAATAATTCATTTATTTCATTTTCAGGAGCCTGTGATCAATACAAGTGGTCATGGTTGTGTTTAGGAGCATGATTTTCTACCAAAACATGACTGAAATAATGTTGGCTAATGCTAGCTAGCTTGTGACTGTAGTGTTATGTGACACAGCAAACTTGCCAGAGTAGTACTTCTCGTTAGCTTCAGGCCCCAGGGAATCATTTGCTGGTTGAATGTCTAAAAAAACTGTTTAAGAATTGTAAAAAAAAAAATTCTTCTAATTAAAATTAATGTATTTTGTGAACGGTGTACAGTTTCGTTTTTCATAATCTGGTTGTTTAAACAGTCTGTGCTCTCATGTGCAGATTTGAGCCCCTCCATGTTCTTGGCTCCTCCAGCTCAGCGCTCTAAGCCAATCTCCCAAAGCACGGTTTAATACACAAGCGCTTCCTGGAGGTCGGCCAATCAAGCGATCCAGGGAGCAGCCGCAGTCCCTGATTGGCTATAAAGCAGGAAGAGCTCTTTATCAAGGCAGATAGAGTCCAGACAGCTTTATTATGGGGGTCCCTTGATGGAGGATTATGGGGAAAATGAGGGGAAGGAGGAGGGAAGGAGGAAAGGCAGGGAGAGAGGAGAGAAGGAAGAGAGATGAAGGAGAAGTCAAATTAAGTTGTTTTACCTGGGCATCACGTCTGTTGTATTCACCAATAGGCAAGTTTGACATTGAATTAAACACTTATTAAACTTTTTTATGACTAAACTGTGTAAGTATGACAATCAAGTAGTTGGTGACATCACGCAGGACTGCCCTGAACCAGGTGTTTCTGAATACAAACTTTTGGCTGGAGGGGCGGAGTTTGAAGGGGCGGAGTTTGAAGTGTGGATACCTGTTAGTCACCTGCTAATCACACGGTTCCTTATACCTCCAGAACCTGCCCCTCCTCCCCCCTCACTCTCCCCTTTAGTCATCCAGACTCCGCCCCTTCTTCCCCCTCACTCTCCCCTTTAGTCCTCCAGACCCCACCCCTCCTTTCCCCTCACTCTCCCCTTTAGTCCTCCAGACCCCACCCCTCCTTTCCCCTCACTCTCCCCCTTTAGGCCTCCAGACCCCACCCCTCCTTCCCCTCACTCTCCCCTTTAGTCCTCCAGACCCCGCCCCTCCTCCCCCCTCACTCTCCACTTTAATCCTCCAGACTCCGCCCCTCTTTCCCTTCACTCTCTCCTTTAGTCCTCCAGACCCCGCCCCTCCTTCCCTTCACTTTCCCCTTTAGTCCTCCAGACACCACCCCTCCTCTCCCTCACTCTCCCCTTTAGTCCTCCAGACACCGCCCCTCCTCCCCCTTGTCTCTCCCCTTTAGTCCTCCAGTTAAAGCCCAGTTTACCAGTTCTTTTTCAAATCTGGTTGTGTTAAATCTAGTTGAGAGAAAAGCACAGATATCTTTCCCTCTATAAATGTACAAACAGCTTCCTTCTGCACATTTTCACAAACTAAATAGTTTGGATTTCTGCTTAAATAGGCTGAAGTACGTCCATTGTCGTCCATGTTTGTTTTGGTTTGTTTGGACACTTCACCTTCACGCTCTGTCCAAACCATCATGCTGCCACAACCTATTCAAAATTATTATTAATGCAGCACCACCTCCATTGCAAAAAAGTATTACACTCTGATCCAAACAAAATACCCAATCTAGTCAGGCATTTGCAAACCAAAATTGCACAGTCCCAAAAAGATCCTTGACCTTTGCTCAGTCTGCTTTTTGACACCATCAGACAATCAGCTTCCAGACAGTCTGAAATTATTTGTAGATCTTAATAAGTTCACTGGAAATTTGAAAGGCACATTTGAGATAATCAAGTGTGTCCACATCAATTAATTAGTAATAATTAGTAATTAGTACTGTGTTCACTGTAAAAACATGCACATAATGAATTTTAATATTTGTATGGACTATAAATAGAAATGATGACATGTTATTGTATTTGGTAATGTAAATTATGAACTAAATTAGTTTAGAGAACAAGATTAAGGCATTTGCACATGGTCCTTGACAAACAAACTAAACTAAAGCAAACTCTGTGATTGGTCTGAAACATGGCCTGGGCCCAGTCACAGCAGCAGGAGGAATTGTGATAATTCATCTTGCTGGCCATGCTAAGAAATTACTCTTTTTTAACTCAATACTTAAAAAAGCATTTAGGAAACCCGTCAAGTAACAGTAACTGTAAGAGTAACTAGAGTAAACAAAAACTGATTACTGTTTTTTCAGCTATTTTAATTATAATAACCTTAACCGAAAGATTCTGAAGTTGAAAAAGTGTCATGGAGAGTTTAAATGGTATTCCGTCACCATTTGGATCAATTACTACTTGAAAAACAACATTTCAACAATATATGACACACATGTAAAGATGCACGTAACATGCACGTGCATGTAACATTTCTGCCCTTCAGCAGTCATCCACTCGCTTGTTTACCCCTGAGATGATATTACATTGTCTGGAAAATCGTGATATAGACTTTTAGCATATCGCCCACCCATACTTACCATTGCTGAGCATATCCAGTCTTTGGAGTGGAGATGTAGCATTTAAAGAGTGAGTGAGAGGAGCAGATGTGTGTGAGGAGCTCAGGGCCGAAGGAGGAACATCTGGACTCACATCTGCCACAGAGACATAGCAGCCAGACCCCATCCGAAAACTGCTCAGAGCACCATGTTCTTAGCACTGTCACTGTCTGTTTAAATGAGATTCTACCATTTAAAGGGGTTGTCATAAAGTGAAATGCGTCTTGCCCCAGTACAGATATATTGCATAAGCAGCTCTGTGGTCAAAAGAAATCCACTGATATTTAGTGTTTTATTGTGCGATAATCAAGAAGCTGTTAACATGCTAGTTGTTTTTAGCTTTATCTTCACAGCAAAACTCCACTATGGTGTCTGAAATGTGTTAAAAGTGCTTATAAAGTCATTGTGGAGAATAATTATGCTATAGATTTGTTCATGCATAGTATATTGTCGGAAATAATTATTCTGTATAACATGATCAGATCATATTCTGAACTTATGCTTGTCTGTGTGTGTTCTATGTGGCATGTGTACTCTGAACTTAAGATCAGATAAACTCCTGTTTTTGTACTTTGTATCTACTTGAACCAGGTGACATCTTATGCATCTATACGTTTCTGCAGAGTGTGTAAATTTCAAGTCAGATATATGTACTTTGTCCATTCTGAATTAGATGACCTCATATACGGATGTACATTTTTGGTCAACTCTGTCCATCTCAAGGAAATATGTATGTACCTTTGAACCTGTTTTTGTACACTTGTCTCCATTGAACTCAGATGACGTTATGTATGCTGTGCATTTCAAGCTAATCATTAAGCAAGTTATGATGCGTCTGACGGGTACTTAAACAGTCACTGTAGAGATGTAAAACTAGGAGACAGTTGAGGAGAAAGGACAAAAAAGACAGTTGAGGAGACAGTCAGAGGAGACAGTCATGGGAGACAGTCACGGGAGACAGTGGTGTCTTTGACTTCAATGATGCCTGAATCTTCACAATAGACGACAATGATGAAACTGCCTGAGCCATCGCCGTTCTTGCTTTTTGACGTCATTTCTCAAAGCTGACAGATGACGCCCGAACAGGGACATCTTCTGAACAGGGACATTGGCACTTGAGGCTACCTGAGAATCCTGATGGCAAAAGCAAACCATCGACGTGGTCCCGCCTCCATGACCAGAGAAACTCTCTCCTCCACAACACCTGGGAAAACAACTCGAAATGCTCCAAAAGATGGTACGACAGAAGCCTTTTTCATAGAATTCTGCAAATTGACTTGATACTAAATTGATGCAATGTGCTCTGAAGACGTTGTGCGAACTTGATTATTATGATTCTGAACAATCCAAAATGTCACCTGTGTCACGAAGTGGGACACTGGAGGGAACTGTCCCCTGGCATCTCAAGGACGAAGACAAGAGTCCAACTTTTTCCACAATTCATGTAACCAACACAGAGACATAACCGACAACAACAGCCATTAATGATGCTACAGCAGACATTTGTTCTGATGCCTCCAGCCCCAAATGAAGACTTATGATAGAAGAAGTGTTTATGAGACTCAGTCAGGAGTCATGATCTATGGAAAAGTAGTGTGTTTTAGTTTTTTGTGTTTGTTTTTGTGATAACATGTTTGAATGTTATCAAAGGGGCGTGTGGGGAATAATTATTCTGTATAACATGATCAGATCATATTCTGAACTTATGTTTGTCTGTGTGTGTTCTACGTGGCATGTGTACTCTGAACTTAAGATCAGATAAACTCCTGTGTTTGTACTTTGTATCTACTTGAACCAGGTGACATCTTATGCATCTATACGTTTCTGCAGAGTGTGTAAATTTCAAGTCAGATATATGTACTTTGTCCATTCTGAATTAGATGACCTTATATATGGATGTACATTTTTGGTCAAATCTGCCCATCTCAAGGAAATATGTATGTACTTTTGAACCTGTTTTTGTACACTTTTCTCCATTGAACTCAGATGACGTTATGTATGCTGTGCTTTTCAAGCTGATCATTAAGCAAGTTATGATGCGTCTGACGGGTACTTAAACAGTCACTGTAGAGATGTAAAACTAGGAGACAGTTGAGGAGAAAGGACAAAAAAGACAGTTGAGGAGACAGTCAGAGGAGACAGTCATGGGAGACAGTCACGGGAGACAGTGGTGTCTTTGACTTCAATGATGCCTGAATCTTCACAATAGACGACAATGATGAAACTGCCTGAGCCATCGCCGTTCTTGCTTTTTGACGTCATTTCTCAAAGCTGACAGATGACGCCCGAACAGGGACATCTTCTGAACAGGGACATTGGCACTTGAGGCTACCTGAGAATCCTGATGGCAAAAGCAAACCATCGACGTGGTCCCGCCTCCATGACCAGAGAAACTCTCTCCTCCACAACACCTGGGAAAACAACTCGAAATGCTCCAAAAGATGGTACGACAGAAGCCTTTTTCATAGAATTCTGCAAATTGACTTGATACTAAATTGATGCAATGTGCTCTGAAGACGTTGTGCGAACTTGATTATTATGATTCTGAACAATCCAAAATGTCACCTGTGTCACGAAGTGGGACACTGGAGGGAACTGTCCCCTGGCATCTCAAGGACGAAGACAAGAGTCCAACTTTTTCCACAATTCATGTAACCAACACAGAGACATAACCAACAACAACAGCCATTAATGATGCTACAGCAGACATTTGTTCTGATGCCTCCAGCCCCAAATGAAGACTTATGATAGAAGAAGTGTTTATGAGACTCAGTCAGGAGTCATGATCTATGGAAAAGTAGTGTGTTTTAGTTTTTTGTGTTTGTTTTTGTGATAACATGTTTGAATGTTATCAAAGGGGCGTGTGGGGAATAATTATTCTGTATAACATGATCAGATCATATTCTGAACTTATGTTTGCCTGTGTGTGTTCTACGTGGCATGTGTACTCTGAACTTAAGATCAGATAAACTCCTGTGTTTGTACTTTGTATCTACTTGAACCAGGTGACATCTTATGCATCTATACGTTTCTGCAGAGTGTGTAAATTTCAAGTCAGATATATGTACTTTGTCCATTCTGAATTAGATGACCTTATATATGGATGTACATTTTTGGTCAAATCTGCCCATCTCAAGGAAATATGTATGTACTTTTGAACCTGTTTTTGTACACTTTTCTCCATTGAACTCAGATGACGTTATGTATGCTGTGCTTTTCAAGCTGATCATTAAGCAAGTTATGATGCGTCTGACGGGTACTTAAACAGTCACTGTAGAGATGTAAAACTAGGAGACAGTTGAGGAGAAAGGACAAAAAAGACAGTTGAGGAGACAGTCAGAGGAGACAGTCATGGGAGACAGTCACAGGAGACAGTGGTGTCTTTGACTTCAATGATGCCTGAATCTTCACAATAAACGACAATGATGAAACTGCCTGAGCCATCTCAATTCTTGCATTTCTCAAAGCTGACAATACATAAATGGACATAGCTAACCCGCTAGCTGCCTCATTCCAGATAGAAAGTGAGCATGGCCTTGCCTCAAGCTCCATTGACTCTGTCACGATCCCTGTCTGTCCTGGCTGTTTTTGGTCTTTTTCCGAGCTTAGAGCTGGGGCAGAAATCTTGGTTCCTCCCATGCACACCTGGAGTTAATTCGCAATCAACCGCACCTGAGGAGCACAAGAGGAGCCAGGACCTGACACTCTGCGCCAGATCATCCATGTATCTCTGTGGTACTCCTTGCTTGGCGCCGTTCATGTTTTTTCACTTTTTGACTTTGCTAAACTGGATACTTTTGCTCCTCACCAGATCACACTCCCTGGACCAGCTCTGCTCTCCCGCCTCCGATCCTGCTCTTCTCTACCGGTACTGTCCGTCCCGTCTCTGACTCTGCTACTCCCGCTCTACCTTTGGACCACGGCGAACTCCCCGCTCCTGACTCACCGTTTGATCTACCCTCATTTTGCACCTTGCACTTCTGTAAATAAACACTGTTAAACCTTCCCCAAGTTCTGTCTTTTTGGTCCCTCCTGCCTGACGTTACAACAGCTTCTGGCTCCAATTCACTTTTATTGAAAAACTTTGGCTCCCCTCTTTGCAACTGCTGCTGTCAGACTCGTCATTTTGGTCGTCATGTTCGTCCCACTCTGCATGATCCTGGTGTTTTCATCAGGCACCTTCTTCTCCTGCTAGCATCAGCAACAGGTTTGATTGACAGCATTGCTAAGCACTTGCTCCCTGCTAAACGTTGTTTGGCAGGGAGCAAAATCTTAGAGAGGTTGCTATGATACTTGCGGCTGAAATTCCAAATATGGAAGTCGGCTCCAAATTTGCCCCTTTGACTGCTAGCCTCGATGAGCTTCATTTGGCTGGAGCTAAATGCTATGGGTGACACCATACTGCCTTAGTCCACTTTATACAGTCTGTAATGGTAATACTAGATACTGATGATGGTAAATACTAGTGATGTGCCCAAAGGTTGGTTAATGCTAGACTGTGTGGTTGGGCGGGGGACAGTCTGCTCTGATTACTCATTTAAAGTCAAACAGGGTCATTTTATTTTTAGTTGAATGGGGTATGGTTAATCTTAGGGTTACTTCAAGGTTAGGGTTTGGTTAATAGGAACAGGATTGGAAAATGGTTATGGTTAGGAAAATGTTTTGGGTTAGTTAACATCTTAGCAGAAGTGCATTTTAAAACAAATGTGTAACCTACTAGGTTTATCTCAACTTACACCATAAAATAAAGTATAAAACAGTCAACATCATATTTTAGGCCTGTTCATAGCAACAGAAGCTAACACGTTACCATGGCAACCAGAGCTACTAACCCAGAAAGTATGTTAGAGCTAAGAACAAGTTACGGAGTTTTAAAAACCTACTTGCTCCTTTTGCAGTTTTAAAATATGGTTTGTGTTGCTGTTATGGACTCCCCCCACACAGTTTAATTAAAATGTCCAGGTTTATTACAAGGATTAGTGAAAAGGGCATTCGCTCAACAGAGGAAACAGTGTGATAAATAGGATCATGCAGAGAACAATCATACGTGTGGGTCTGTCCTACTGCTGCACAAAGAATTATTTTTGATTAATGGTTTGAGAAGATAAGAAGTGTACAACCACAGCTACATGTCGTCACAACATTGTCTAATATCTCTTGTTTAAACTGAGCTGAAGGACAGGTTTGAATTCTCAGGTGGAATTTGTTGTTTAACTGTCAGATTGCAGATTTGCTGATTTGTTGGTTTATGGTTAATATCTCTGTAATTACTGGGCCTATCCATATGAAACAAAAAATGGCACACAGTTCAACATGTTCTCTGTCAGTATAAATAAACTAAAGTGGATTTTTTTTTTATTTTTTTTTTACAATAGCTTCAGAAAATGGTGCCATTATTCAGCCCCAGAGATGCGGTTGTTGTGAGGATTCTAAAGTCCTGTTTGCACTTGATTATTTTTACCTATGGTCCCCTGGTAAAATGTAATAACTATAAATGTCGTCTGTGTACCTAGTTCCAGGTGAATCATCCATGTCTGTGAAAATGTCTGTAAAAATGCCTTTGACTTTTATCTACTTCTAATTCTGATTCTGCAAACTCAGATGATCTCAGGTAATTCTAGTCCTGTGTGAACACTCACGTCTGTGATTTGGCCTGTTCTCTGTCTCTGCCTTCAAGCTAATAGTTCATTGAAAATGTCTCTATGGCCCAATTTAGCCAAGATACAAACTAAATTAATAGTTTGTATCTGGGCTAAGTACTGTAATCGGTTATTGTTTTTTGGGGTTTTTTTTGCTTTGTTTTTTTTTTTTTGGGGGGGGGGGGGGGGGGGGGGGGTTGTTTTTTTTTTGTTTTTTTTTTGCTTTTTTTCTCCAGCTAAAAAGTAAAAAAAAACATAAAATAGACTGCAGTAAAGACATGACGCAGAAGTTCAACCCCAACTGAGGGCCAGTAGCATAGTGCCTCTATGGAAAAGGGTGCTTTTGGTACAAAGTTTGTGAACTTTAGATGGAGGGGTTCTATAGCATGAATGGATTAACAGAGAGATACGGCTGTTTCCCAAGGAATCTGACAGCGTCAAAGTGTGATCGCCAATCACATCAATATGATATCTTTTAAGATATTTTAAGTCACTCTTAACCAAACTTGAAAAAGAACTATCAATTTGTAAATGTTTCACATAAGACTCGTTTTATGATGTGTCTGTGCTAATGCTGCCTCTTGATCTTTTTTTTTTTTTTTTTTGAGTTTTTTCTTTTATTTATTTATTTTTGTCCTGGTTAAATAAAGGTTAAATAAAAAAAATATACATATATATATATATATATAAATATATATAAAAAAAAAAAGAGAAGAGAGAGAAAAAAAAATAGAGAGAGATATATAGAGAGAGAGAGATGAGTTAGACACAGCGTCTGCTGCTTCAGTGCAGGTGCATTCTGCTAAAGCCAAACTTAAAATAAAACCAATGTCAGTGAGTGATGTGATGGATGAGAAGGTTCTACACTATCAAATTTATGAATGTATATTTTAAAAAAAAATTAAATTCAAATACTGAATGCATTGATAAGATACAGTGGCTCTTCTGACACTAAAATGGAGGATAAATGAAATACCAAAAGAGCCGCAGGTCGCTCAGTTCTGGGTGAGTGGTTTTTGTTTGTTAATTAAAAATAATCAGAATTGTTATTTTCAGCAGATGAGTCAATGATTTAAAATGTCAAGCGCACTCGAACTCAAAAACACTTTAATTAAATGAACAAAAGGCACTTGATTCACTATTGTTCACATGTGTGATGTTTATTTCATTCATTTTTTTTGTCATGACAGAAAATGGAAACTAATAAATGAACGAGTAAAGTGTCTTTCTCAAGGACACAACACCAGACCAGTCCCTCTGAGCCATGACACAAATGGCGTGGTGTCAGTGTGTTGCTTGAGGGCACAATGGCAGTATAGACTAGGACAGGGGAATACAGTGTCTGCATCTAAATGTGATAGATGTTTTCTTGTTCTTGTTTTTTTTTTTTTTTTTTTTTAAGAAACAATAAGAAGCCTGATGTTCTCGTCCAAAAATACATTCTGGAGGATTAGAAGTATTTTGAGGTTAAGCCTGTGCATGTTTAGGACAAACATGGTTGTCAAAGAATACATCATTTTGGAATAGTCTTATACATTCCTTTGTGTAAATATTATTGCTGCATCAACATTAGTAGCAATTATATAGAGTCTTTTGATTATCACAAAAGTTTTAGTATCGTGACAACTCTACCACCCAAATACAGGGAGAACATGCAAACTACACAAAATCTCTAATGCAGTCCTATTGATACTTTGCAGTGACATCACACTGGGTGTGTTCTACATGTATTTCTATGGCAAAATGTTCAGCAATTACCATGGTGAGACAATGCACACATTAGCAAACACTGCCAAAAAAGATCTAAGTCTGAAAACTCAAGAAATAATACAAAATGGAACAACTCATTTTCAGGAGCCTGTGATCAATACGAGCGTTCATGGTCCTTCAACAAAAAGGTGAGAGTGACTAACTGAAAAACTATTGGCTAATGCTAGCTAGCGTGCAGCTGTAATTTTATGTGTGAGTGATTTGTGTATGTGCATAAATCATTTCACCTCTTGTAGCTCCAACTAAACCAGCTCTTTCTGATTCAGATTGTGTGAAATAAAAGTTCAGGTTAAAGTCTAACAAGCCTCAGATCAAGCAGTGCCTACCGTTAGCATCACCTGCCCAGGGAATGTTGATGACATCAGCTGCAAAGTATCAATTACGGGAATTGAAAATGGGATCTTCTGTCTCTGAGGTGGAAGAGCTTTCTTCTCTGGCCCGCTCTCTGTGTAGTGTGCAGTACTCACACTACACAGGCCTTGTTCTGTGTTTAAATCATGTTCATCATTTTGACTGTATCTCCCAGAGGCAACAAGGACCTCCCTCTCAAAAGAACAGCGCCCCCTAGAGAGAGACAGCCAACCCCCTCCCTGCCCCCGACAAAGACACACATAGACACACACACAGAGGAGACAAGCCCCCCTCCCCAAAGAACAGCGCCCCCCTAAAGAGAGACAGTACCCCCGCTGTGAAGCCACTGCTCTGCCTCAAACTGTGAAGAAGACAGCTGTCGTCTGAGACCACAGGGAGGAATATGGAGTGAGAAAGAGAGAGAGGAGAGAGACAAGAGAGGGTGTGGGAGAAAGAGAGAGAGGAATAAGGGGAGAGAGAGAGGAAGCAGAGGAAGTGAGGAGGGGGGAGATAGAGTGAGTGGGTGAGAGAGAAGAGAGGGAGAGATACAAGAAGGCTGAAGAGAGGAGGAGGTAGAAAAGGAGAGACGGAGAAAGAGAGAGGACATAATAGAAAGAAATGTGAGAGGAAGGAGGAGTAAAAGGGGGGAGAAGTATGGAGAGAGAGGAACAGGGAGAATGGGAGAGAGAAGAGGGCGGAATCAGAGAAAGAAGGAGAGGAAAGGGGATGTGCAGGGAGAGAACGGGAGGGTGGAGTGGGAGGAGGCGGGAGAGAGTGGAAAAGGGGAGCGTGAAGAGATGGAAGGGAAAGAAGGGAGTGGAGGGAGAGGAAAGGGGAGAAAGGAGAGGGAGAAAAAACAGAGGTGGCTGAAATGGCAGGAGGAGGGAAGAGAGGAAGAAGAGAAGGGGGACTCTGAGTCACGCAACAGAAAAAGAAAAGACTAGAAAATATATCCTACAGAATTCAAGGGTCCAGTATGAGCTGTATGTCAGATGCCCTCCCATCCTCTTATATATGTTGTCAAAGGGCCTGTACTAGATTTTTCCAGATGTATAAGAAGGTCTTGAGGTCAAAATATGACCAGTGTATACTATCTGCACCTAATTATAAACTGTTTTATTGTCCGATATTTAGGAATTGTGTGTTAGCATGCTAGTCAGTGAAAAATTAGGAGGCTCAAAATGAAGAAGATAAGTGAGGAATAGCTTTGGAACCATTTAAAATGAAGTTCTGTTTTTCACATTTTTAAGACAAGGTACAGAGCCTTAAATTATAACATACCTGGAGTTATGTTTAGTTTTATTTGAGCATATTTAGCATTAGATAACAAGGCTAAATTAGACCCTAACCCTGAATAATGCATTAAGTGTCTCCTTTTAAAATAGCGTTGCAAAAACGGATTGCGCCTGCAGTTGTTGTGGGAGGTTTTGCCGGTTCTCCCTGTGTAGGCGCAGTCTTATTATTCATTTTACATTTAAATAAAAACGCATTGGTTCAGGCAGTGACTAAAGTGACTTAAACAATTAGAGTGGTGATTCAGTATAGGCCCTGTGACACAGCTCCATGTCTGGGCCTATATGGAGAAAAATCTGACTCATTTTGTATAGGCCCTGTGACGCAGCTCCGCGTCTGGGCCTATTGAACAAAGCCTGACTCAGAAACGCTTGAAGACAACAGTATTCTCATCCGCTAATCCGTGGTTTCCACATTTAACTGAGAACAAAAGCGCTCCAAAAATGTTTCATAATACAGCATTTTGAGCATGAAAAGAAATTGAAATAAAATAGAACATGAGTAGGTGGGAGAACAGAGGAGGAGGTGTCTGGGGAGAGGGAAGTCTCAGTATCCCAATAGCTGCCTACACTCTATTCGCTTCAGATAAGTGGTTGGCAAAACGAGCTAATTGTTGAATATTAGTGGAGTGTGCATGTTCTCCCTGTGTAACTATGGCAGAGTGGTTATCCTGCCTCTTCCTCGCAGTATAAGGAGGTTGTGGGTTAGATTCCTGCTTTCTCTGAGTGGAGCGTGCATGTCCTCTTTGTGTTACTGTGGCAGAGTGGTTATCCTATCTCCTATTTCCGGGTGAAGACTCCCATGCACAAGTAAAAAAAAATAAATAAGTAAATCTTCTATGACGCTTTAGGCAAAAACAAGACAAGAAATTCAATTCACTACTTCAAAAATATGAGAAACAAGTTGTTAAATGATAGATAACAACACCAGCATATGTGGCATATATAGGCAAAAGGCAGCAAACTTCCCACAATGCCTCTCTTTCTAGATCAAAGCGAGAGGAGATGACTTATGGATGTGAGGCTATGATTGGCTGCAGTCCGAGTCCTCTGTCCCGTTCTGGCCTGAGGGGGGCGCTGTATGTATAATGCATTAGAATGTGGGACAGAGGCTGAACACATAAATAGTGAATTACAGAGAGGACTTATAGTGGACAGCTCTGAACTTTTCAACCCTGCTGTTTCAAGATTTCAGTTTTCTATCAATGTAATTAGAGATAAAGATAAGATAATTTAATCTTTCCTGGTAAGGCTAATTTGGGAGCCTAATAAATATTGAAATAACCCAGCTGACTGAAATAATCTGCACCTCCAAATAAATGGGTCATCTTTACGTCAAATGTAATTGTTCTGTTACGTTACATTTAAAAGTTAGCATTAGTATTCCAAACACAGAATTGTCCTCCGGTGAAGATTTCATTTGTAAAGTAATGTGTTCTGAGTGACAGTCACCTGCTAAATGCCAATGATTCACCACAATGAGTTTATAAGCACTTTTTACAACTCTTCGAGGCCAGAATGAAAAGCACATCACTCACATTGCCCTAACCTAACATCAGTCTGGTTGTATCGGTGGGGATATTTGGCTTAAAAAAAATATATTTAAAAATCTCAATATACCTAATCTTTGAGACAATCTTTTACATAGAGGAAGATTGTGTGGTAAAAGTTGTTATACAGAAGTTTTGCAGTTGTCCTGGGTCTAAAATACTTGTTCCAATGACACAGAGCCTACAGTCAAACATGTGTACTTGCAGTTATGGTCCTGTACATTTGTGGAGGCTAAACCTTGTCTCATTAAATGTGACTTGACGGCGTATCCCTCTCACATAAATAACATTTGGTGGTAATATATTTTTGGCTGGGCAGTGACAGCAGGGGATTATGGGATGTGAACCATAGGAGAGTCATCACCTCCAAAAGTACATGTCACATGCAGGTTTAAATATAATGTTTACTCAAACTTTTACAGCTTTTATGAAAACACAATTTCTGCAATTATTTGTCCAACTTTTTTTTTTTGAAGAAGAAGAAAGTTACCAGGACCAGGCTATTCGAGAGGCAATATTTAAAGGGAAGGCATTATGTAAAATTGCCTTTTATGAAGTTTTAACCAAGTCAGAGTTGTATTTCGCCTGGTTCATGTTATGTATGTGGTATGTTTGAGTAGTCTTGGATTGTCCTGCATTTGAGAAATGTAATTTGAGAAAATTCCTTTCTATATGCATTGTGATTATTAAAAAAAAAAAAAAAAATCTGTCTCCGTGTCATGCAGGGTTACAAAATATCTCACATGATTTTACTGACAGAAGACTGACTGTAGACCTCTCCATTAAAGCTACCTCTGTAAGTTTATGTGATTTTACCAGTAGATGCAGACCAGTTCCCCCATTCCAAAACTGGCCCCTCCCCCCTCCCCTCACTGGCCACTCCCCTTGCTAGCTCCAGTTTTCACCTGGCCCCTCCCTCCTCCCTTCACTGGTCCCATCTCCTCTCTTGGCCCCTCTCTTTCCTCTCACCTGGCTTTTGTTCAGACCCACCTGTGCTCTCTGGTCTTCTTCTGTCAGGCCAAAGTTTTCACACTGTCAGACAGCAGCAATGTAGATAAAATCTAGTGGTGTTATGTGAAAATACAACATGAGTGGGTCGGCCAGTCTAATTACAGATGGTAGTTTAAAAAGACTCAAGCTGATTATTCACCATTAGAAATTACTTGTATTAACTGCACAGCCCTAGGTAGAACAGGTGGAGCAGGCAGGATGTTAAAGCAAAAAACATTTGAATAAAGATGTATTAATTAAAATTTTAGAACCAAATCTAATCCAGAAGTAAATAAGGACTCATCCAGACACAAACACGTACCAGGTATGAGCCATGGCTGAAACAAATCTAAACCAAGAATAAACCAGGATTAAACCAGTGCTAAACCAAGACTAAACCAAGACTGAAGGACTGAACAAGGACTCGACCAGATTCAGACAAGTACCAGGTCTAAACCAGAGTTGAAACAGATCCAAACCAAAACTAAACCAGATCTAAACCAGGACTAAACCAGGACTAAACCAGGACTTAGTCAAGACTAAACCAAGACTAAACCAAGACTAAACCAACACTAAGCCAAGACTAAACCAAGACTAAACCAGGACTAAACCAGGACTAAATCAAGACTAAACCAAGACTAAACCAGGATTAAACCAGGATTAAACCAAGACTAAACCAAGACTAAACCAGGGCTAAACAGGGACTAAACCAGGACTAAACCAGGACTAAACTGGGACTAAACCAAGAGTAAGCCAAGACTAAACCAGGACTAAACAGGACTAAACCAGGACTAAACCAGGACTAAACCAGGACTAATTGGCAGCTGAAGAGTTTGACCATCACTTCCCTGTTCTATATTTACAGCACAGAGGTCAAACAACAGGTCATCATCTGCTGGAACAAAACGTCCAATTAAATTCTATTTTTCTCAGAACAGTAAAACAACTCCTCAGGTCAAAAGTTCCACAATGTTTCTTTTGAAATAACTTTGTAGAGTGCAGGGTACGGTCTCCAAACTGCATTTAAGTTTGGTACAACAGAAACAGAGGAGGACATGGGGAGATGATAAGAAATGCATAAAATGGGAATTGTGTTGTGACAAAACAATATGGCTCAATCTCTGACACACACACACTGGAGTTTAACAGGTTTTGGAGGTTATATAAAATAATACAACTGTAACCCTTGGAGAATCTAGACCTCTGCCAAGGCACTCAACCTGGTAATAAGCGTTATTTTGACATTGATACTGATACTTTTGGCAAAAGCACAAATACTGTACATTTTTCAGGTATCGGTGTGTATTCAGACCTAATCACCAAACCGATAGCACTCTGTATTTTCCAGAATGAAGTCCTGTAGATGCAAGCACTGCCACTATTGACATCTGTGGCTAATGCTGCCACTAACGCCCAGAGCAGGTCAAATCCAGACTGTGGAGGCTCTGCAGACACTTAAAACATGCTAATAATAACAAAAAACATTTGTGTTATCTCTCTTTGAGACCTTCATTTATATATATATATATATATATATATATATATATATATATATATATATATATATATATATATATATATATATATATATATATATATATATATATATATATATATATATATATATATATATATATATATATATATATATATATATATATATATATATATATATATATTATATATATATATAACTAGGGAGAATGCAGCTTGATAACAGCATCAACACGGATATTGTTTAGTCTCGTAATTAGCCATTTGCCTGCAGGATGAGGTCTTTTTACAGGCCTCTCTACTGTTTTTTTTATCCATGCCCTGTGGTAGAAAGTAGAAAAGTAAAAGTGCTCAAATCAGCACAACTCATCATCAGGACCACCAATCACTACTCGTAATGGTGGAGGTACAGAACCTGCAAAGTTAGTTCAATGCACTTACCCACAGAGCAACTACATTAAAGGTACACTGTGTAACTTTTATGGTGGAGAGCATTCCACCTGTTTGTCTCCATGGAGATGTTATAGTTTGGCCTCATTCCATTACATGTGTTTTTATTGCTCAGAAATGCCTTGAAAATCATATATTCTTACTGTGAGCCTCTCCACAGATGCGGCCTGTAACTTGCCTGGCGGCGTCATCTGCTTTTATCCATGGAGATAGATAAGTTTAATGCCATTTTCTAGATAAAGTCACAATTTGATTTATTGCCTCAATCATTTAATTTAATCAGAATTCTCTTTACATATCTCCGCTCAGCGCAGACAATGGATTTTATACTGTTGATATCATGACAGCAGAGTGGGGTAATCGCAACCACCTGAAGTGCAGTAAGTAAGATTAAGGTTAAAGGTGATATATTACACAAAAAAGCTTGTGCTTGTGAGCTTTATGTCATGTTCTAATGTTGTTATCTCCTCAAAAACATACCTGGAGTTGTGGCTAGTTTCATTCCCATGTTTGAGCAACCCTGCGTTATTGTGCTGTCTTCATCTATGAAGCTCAAAATGCTCTGTTCCACTTTGTGATGTCATTGAGTGGTAGTTTTAAAATTGACAGCTACCTATTATCTTTAGTTCAGTAGAGATTGGCAATTTCAGAGCTGAAATTATGTCAGGAGCAGTGGATCCATCTCCACTTCTTGAGCTAGTCTTGGTCAGGACCAACAGTGCATGTTTTGGGTTGATGGGGAAACTGGAGTTCCCAGTGGAAACCCTCTCAGATACAGGAAGAACATGCAAACTTCACACAGAAAGGCACAAATCCATGAATCACTGAAAATACAACTCAAAGTAAGATCATGATGAGGCAGCACATTAAAGTCCAGTTAGAATTGATTCAAATTTTCCATCTGTATAAAAACTTTGCCTCAGATTTGAGCAGTCTTGAGGCTGTAGTTGCTGTGTGCCAGGCAGGCAGTGCCCTGTCAGCTCTGCCCCCCGCCCTCTCTCTCTCCTCTCCATCCCTTATCTCTTCTCTCCCCCTGACTCCTCTCTCCCCCTGACTCCTCTCTCTCCCTTTCTTCCCTCTCTTTTTCTGCCCCCCCCCCCCCCCCTCAATCTCCTTCACCATTTCTCTTCTCCTCCCTCTCTCTCTGCCTCACTCTCTCTCCTTTCCCCCTCCTCCCCTCTCCCTCCTTCCACTCTCTTCCACTTTCTCTCTCTGTCGCCTCTTTCTCTCCATCAGCTCCCTCGCTTTCTCTTTCCCCTCTCCTCTCCTGCTGTCTCCTTTTTCACTCTTTCTGAATCTCTTTCTCCTTTTCTCCCCCCTGCTCTCCTTCCATCCCTCTCCATCCACTCTTCCCCCTCTCTCTCTCTCTCTCTCCCTCCCTCTCTCCTGAATCATTGATGCTCCCTCGCTTTACAATGATGTCCCCAAGTCCAGGTTTAGACGACATCGCTGGAAAGACAGTTATGAAAGTTTAATAAGAGGGTCGTTCTGCGGCGCTCGAGCACATGAGGGAAACACAGGAAGTTATGAGTGAACATGATGCAATCTCAGGTAGTACTGGGAGACCACCTCAGACTGTAGGAGAATATGGACACTCTGGTGGTTACATTTAAAGAGCTGTAGGTAAGATTTTGATTTGAAATTTCATAAACTTGACCTATATGTGTCCCAAGAAGTTAAACATGTTCAAAATATTCAAATCACATCCAACTTTTACTGATAGCAATTCTATATTTATACTTAATGACCAAAAAAAAAAAACATTGGATATGATGTTCAAGTTAGTTTATGTTATAATTTGGTATTTTGGTTCTCAACACAAATTATCCAATCAGAAAACAGAATGAGCCTCACATGAGTCTCCCATTTCATTTGCCAGCTCCAATACTGAAATTCAGTTGGTTCAAACATAAAAGGAATCTCTCTGATCTGAATCGCTACTACCTAAACTTCAGTGCCTGCACCCGATCATGAATCAGTGCTAGTGCAGCCTCTGCAGCTCAGTGAGTAAATTCTGGAATTTCTGAGCTTTCATATGAGACATGGCTTGTTTGTATATTGAGAAAGAGAAAAACTTGTATGTATCCTCTAGTTTACAGGTTAAGGCTCTGGCAACTCAGTTCAGTTCAGTGCCCAGGGACCACAATGGAACCTACCTGGACGACTGGAGGATTACACAGATATAAGGCCTCGTGGGAATATAAAAGGAAATACCATTTAATAAAATAAAATAAAAAATTCTATTGTCTAAATATTATCATTGTGGTCCCGGAATTAGTTAGAGTATTGAGTATATTCCTTAGTAGTGAAATTGTCAAAGCCACCATATGGTAAATGAAACTGATACAATAACCCATATGGATTATTATTAAAGACTAGGTTCATAAAGACGATTACACAACATGGTTATGTTTGTCCAGTCCCGTCATATCCTGCCTCATGTTAAACTGTGTGCTGCCAGTTCCTGTCTTTTCCTCTGTCCCTCATTGTGTCCATTTGAAATCTGCTCACAGCTTCCATTTCCTGTTCTAATGTCTCTGTGCAGACTCAGAGGTCAGAGGTCGAAGGTCGTGGCGCTGTCACCTCCGGCTGCATCCCAACACTTTTAATGGGCCTCCCGCTGCTCCCTTCTGTTCTAATGGAGCTCAGGAAATGTTCAGTGGCCAAAGCTTAAAGAGGGGATATTACACTTCTATCTTTTATTGTTTCAAAAATGGTGTATTCACTGAAAACAATGCATTAATATGTTTAATAAGCTTCTTTTTTTTTTTTCTTTTTTTTGACGCTCTGAGTCTCCCCTCCCTTTACTGTCTATGCTAAGTCACGCCCCCTTCAGAGTGAAATCACAACACAATCAGTTTACATCCCGTTAATGAAGCTATTGCACATTACATCAGGTTTGTGAAGTTGTAGTGTATTGTTTTGTATTTAGCTTATAAAAAATTGTCGTGTGGAAGTAAGGGAGACTTAAGCTCGTTGAGTCTTGTACTGAAAACCGAGGGTTCAAATAGGGCAGAGAGAGATCACTAGATTATTCAAACAAGCACGGATGACATTTAAAACCTCTTCAGGGATGTTTTTTAATGAAGGAATAAAGTTATAACATGGTAGAAAGCTCCAAAAAGTCAATTTTGCACCTCGTCTTAAAGAAGTACATTTTCATTATAACAGTACATTTCTGAGAATGCGCTTGTGCATTTGTGGATGAATAGCAGCCACATAAAGTCCATATTTCTGTGTTATGTGTTTAAGCGGCGTCATGCGCAGAGCAAACAGCAGGAGTAATACGGGTTTGTTTCCTCACAGCTGGGCTCCGAATGGAAATACAAAGCATTTATATTCAGCGAGCCGTCTGCGAAAGCCCCATGCAACCAATGCACCAATACATCCACTTTAATGTGTTTATTCTCTGTTTATTCTGTACTGAAACGCTGCTCTGATTGATGTGCAAATGGCTGTGAGCTCAAATAGCCACTGTTTGGACAAGGGAACATTTGAACATCTAGAACTGAAATAACAAGCTGCAAATAACCTCCAATAATAAACAAAAGAAAGATGACACATGAGTAAACAGTGGTATACACTGTAAAAAGATGGGCTTAACTCAGTGGAATTTATGATAATCTTTCTGAGAAGTTCTGACCAGTGTTGTGCACAAGTCAGGTTGACAAGTGTACAAGTCAAGTTTTCATTGTTTGAGTCCTAGTCCATATCACATAAAGCCTCAGTATGTAACTTTTTAGCCATAAAATACTCTAAAATAAAAGCATGTTTTTCATTCTGGTTATTTTAATTGCACTGAAAACACATTACTGTGATCGGGTTTGCATCTCCACAAACCTGACTCTTATTTGGCCTGGTAGAGGGTCTACTCCTCCTTGTTTCCATGGAAATGTTGTTCACTTCCACTTGGTCTCCCGATCCCTATCCAATCCCCATTTTCATGTGCCCCCAGTGTTTTTGATTTTGTACTTGTTGAATTAAGATAAGATAAGATAAGATAAGATATGCCTTTATTAGTCCCACAGTGGGGAAATTTCAGTATTGCACCGCACAGTTAAAGAACAGAATCAAAATGGTACATGCAATAAAACAAGATAGTAAATAGCTTAAAAAAAACAGACTTAAAAATAAACTAAAAATAGACTCTAATATAACATCTCCGTAAAGTGACTTATGTGAATTATGGATCACATATCAACATACTTCGTCTGTGTAATCCCTCAGTTGTCCAGGTCTGATCCATAGCCAAAGACAAAGTTTAAATGTGTCAACTGAGAAATCGTTGTAGGAGTGAAGATGTTTCGCTGCTCATCCAATATCTATCATGTATTATATCTATTATGTATTATATCTATGTGATAGATATAAGGCAGTGGCCACCAGCAATCTGACCAGAACTGAAAAGCGGCTTGGACTAGCAGCGAAACGTCTTCACTCTTACAACAATTTGTCCAGTTGACAGATTTAAACCTTATCTTTTGCTATCAATACATATCACTCTTTAATAATGTCAAATAACATATAATACAGGCTTGGATTGTTGGCCTGAATTCTCTGAGTTTTCCATGTCTTATGTTATATTTTGTCAGTAGTTGTGTTCTGAGGGGCCATTGGCACAGAACAACAGCCTAAACCTTATCATGTCACCATGGGCATCTGTGGCCATAGAAGTTCAACGAGATTGTGACTGGGGAATGAAGAAGACACAAACCAAAACGATTTAACTTGCAAAGTGGAGAATTTACTCCTAAATTAGAAAAAAAATCAGGTCTGAAAATTGTAAGAGAGAGCCTGGACAATGTTTTTTTTTTTTTTTTTTATCACTGCAAGAACTCCTTGGAAGAGAGCCAATGTTTCTCATCATTAATATTTCATAATTAGTCTTCTGTTTGAAAATCTATGAGACTAGACTTTTAGTGATAACAGATTTATAACTCATAATTCATAATTGATAATGTGACTCTCAGCCCTTATGCTACATCTACCTATGGTTTAATCTGTACTTAGCTACATGTGGCTATG